>WSTY01000823.1:0-14331 GCA_019633465.1 Tulasnella sp. 417 | reverse complement strand
TTGGGAATTTGAAGGAGGACGGATGGATTCGCCATTGCGCTAGTTGTTCGAGCTTAGCCCTCTGCGACCAAGGACGGTTTAGAGTGCTATCAATATCTACAGTCGAGGTTTGGGAAATACTTACTAGTTTGTCACTAAGTTTTAATCCACCGGACGGAATCTCGTCCTCATGGTGAGACCCGGGCGGGCCCGGTGAGCTTGTAGGACGGCTTTCCTCGTCTTGCATCGAATGGCGTTGATCGCGAGGACAATTAAAGAAGTCAAAGTTTACCTATGGTTCTCGTACAGAGGTATAAAGTACGCAGAGAGCCTCAAGGAGGGGATGGTCGAAGCCAACAGAGGGCGACGGCAGTTCTCATTATCTCATGGACCACTCCCCCCACTCACGAACAGAATGAATCACGAAAAACACTGCATTCGTTCGAGGGAGTTTCTAGAGCAGAAATTCCAAGGTTCCCCGCGATGCCAATCTCGTAAATTCGAGCTTGTTCGCTGCACTAACAGTCTCGCGCGCGGTGTAGGAGAAGGAGAACCGCATTCGGCTCACGCTCGAGGCACTTTCGCCGAGATCTGCCAAATGGCGCATCAGAATCAATCAAGCCCCAAACAACCATGTTACGCCTAGCCTCATTTAACCCCTTCAAGTTTTACCTCTGCTAACAGGATCGAGACTCTCGGCAACGTCCCCCTCCGTCCGCCTAAGGACCATTGGGCCTTCCCATCATTTTGCATCATCCTCGTCGAACTGCCTACGTTAGACTGCTTCCCAAATTCAAAGACCTTGCATAGTAAATAGATAGACTCATGAGTTGATTCTCCACAGCCTCGTCCATAAATGGGTGTGTGGCATGCGGGTCAGTGCTTGTGAGATTCACTCTTTTGCTGTTGAACGCAAACCAGATATCTTCATTAGGGATTAGGTGTCTGCGTGCCTCTGGGGGAGTTGGATTGATTGATCAGTGCTGGGCCTCCGCGTAGACGGTTGCGTCTCAGCTGCGATGAGGGTTATATCGCCGAAATCACCGGCACGCTCGCATACACGGCTACTCACTTTGAGGGGAAGAGGGGGAACAAATTTCTTATCCTGCACTGCAATGACTTGACTCATATTTCGGCACTATCTCCTTACAGTTTTAATCGCCGGTGAAATATCCTCCGGCTTGAAGGACGAACGCACCCTGCACTGGAGCAAAGCCAAAATTGAACATCGAACAACGACAGGCGTAGGACCGATCGATTCTCCTTGGGAGAGCTGGATCATCTATCCTACGTATAGTTTCACAAGGGGATTATGGCCGTCTCACTGTAAAGTGGGGATTCGTGCAGATTTCCCGTTCTTTGCTTCGCGCTAACTGCGAAAACAAGCAGACGGAAAGTAGCTCACACTCCCTACCCCAACCCGTCCCTCAGAGTGGTTAATCTGCCTGTTACGTGAGTCAAGATGTGTCGAGGTTTGTCGGAACCGAGAGTCGAGCCGTCACCTTCAGTGTATGAGCGAGGCGCACATGTGACTGAAATAGAAAGATTGCGAGGGAGGGGAATCACGTGCCTTGATCCCGTGCCGGAACCTCTGCGAGTTGAAACATAAATGGACGCAGGCGTTGTGACAAGTACACCCAATCGTTGAAGATATGGTAAATGCCGGTCAGAGTCGACAGGAGTCCGGAGGTCAACAGTATCGGCGGCTTAAGCTTGGGTTGGGTTCTGTAGTACCCTTGACGGGTCAACCGACCTTTGCCCTTGAGCCTTAATTGGTCCCTCCTTCCCTCCCCCCCCAAGAAAAAGAAAGAAATCCCTCTCTGTCTTTCTGTAAATTAAGGTCATATGCTCAGGTTTGATACCGGTTTCCTCTTTGGATTGACCACATCCTAGTGGCGGTGTTAACATGTTGTGTGCGGTGCGTAGACAAATTGAAGTGTTGGAGTTACCACTGGTCTGGGAACGAATAGCACTTCCCTCCCAAGTCGCCAACGTTCCTTCCCTTTCGCTCTGACAGAACCGAGCCGGAGAACCGTCAACACCACCTTTTGCAAACAGGCCGAGGACGCGACCCATTGCAAGTTGGACTGCAACAAACAACACTGCCGCACATCTCCGCCGTCCCTAATGCATCCATCCCCAACGCCGTTCCCGCCCACCTTGAGAGCCCCCTTCGATCAAGTCTCTTCCCTCTCAATATAGCTCGTCACAGCCATCACGCAGCCAGGCCTCGGACGGCCTGGCGCTCTAGCAAGAAGACGACGAAGAAGCACCAGCCGAGAGATGCCAACGCGCTGAAGACCTGCTTCAGCGTACAAATTGTATCAGAAGGAATTCAAGGCCAAGTTTAGAGGCGAGCGCCCAGAGTTGAGTTATCGGGAGCTGTTAGCGGGGATCTCTGAAGCCTGGAGAGTTTGGATTCCGTTGAGAAGCAGGTATGCGTCCAAAAACCTGAGCTTGGGTGGGCATAAGCTGAACGCTCTCGTGTATTAGGTACCAATATATCGTCGATAAAGGCAAAGATGTCTACACCGCGCAAAAGACAGCGTAGCACATAGCTTAGGGAGGCCCCAACGCCATTTCCTGGACCACGACTCCAACTCGATCGATCGTACCCCCACCGACGACCACCAACAACCACCATCCATCGTTGATGCCTTGAACGGGGATACGATTCATTCGCCGCCGCATTCCCGCCACAGCGGCGAGGAGGGGGAAATCCGGGGAGAAAGAATCCGAGGATGACCAGAGACTCCCGGCCCACCCGCAACACGCGCACGCGCATGACGTTCCTGGTCGCCATTAACATCAGCCTCAAGATTAAGGGGACGCATAAGAGGAAGATGAGGAATTGGAGAAACCGCCGATGAAGAAGTACAAGACATAGGAGATCGCCATGCCGCCGATCGCCACCGTCTACGCGCCCACTCTTTCGCTGAAAGCAAAGTTTAAAGCGTGGATACCCCCTTCCAAAACTTGGAGACAATCTAAGGAAGTAACCCGGGGATGGAGAGGCCGTTGGATACCGGGGCGACCTGCGAGCGCACGAAATACCAATGGACCCGACCACAAGCCCAATACTAGCATTCGTCAAGACTCGACAGGGACAGCGTGTACACGTCGCATGTGACGGTTACATAGGGTAGTCTAGCGTTAACATAGATTAGATACTACATTCGATCCTGGCTGCGTTTTCAGAACCACACATCGTGTGGCCCCTCTTGCTCCGTTGATCGCCCCGCATTAGGTGCTCGTTCGAAGACAATAGCTTCACCTCGAGCGTTTGAAGTTTGTTGAAAGAGTCCAGTTGCTTGTTCATAATGATAAATTGCGCTATTGTGGTGATCCTGGTCGGTATGCAGGTCAGCGAGAGAGAGAAACGGTGGAAGCTCACTCATATGTGCCGCCGATGTCAGTATAACTTTTTAGGGTTTGGGAGAAGGATGTAATGGTGTAGTTTTAATTGTTTGGAGGCCGAAACACCTGACCGAGGCGATAGAGGGTGGCGGCTCTCCCACGGCGTTCGCCGGCCTCGGTATTAATTTGTAGACGCTAGGACGAGAAGGTGACGGCCTCTCTAGACTGGTTTCGAAGGCGATGCACTTCACCGAGAGCAGATAGAGCGGAGGTTTGCCCTTCTCGGTTGCCGATGGCCGTATGGAATTGCAGAGACTTGAAGTAGAAGGTAATGGCCTCGGGATAATTCTTTTGAAGCCGATGCACCTCAGCGAGCCCGAAAAAAGCGGAGGCTTGCCCTTGTTTGTTGCCGCTCGTGACATGGATTTGCAAGGACTCGGAGTAGAAGGTGACGGCGTCGCTGTACTCGTTTCGAAGCCGATACGTCTCAGCGAGACCAAACAGAGCGGAGGCCCGCCCTTCTGAATTACCCCGGTCAATGTGAATCTGTAGGCATCTGGAGTAGGAGGTAATGGCCTTGCTATATTCGTTTCGAAGCTGGTGCATCTCAGCGAGACCACACAGAGCGGAGGCTTGCCCTTCTCTGTTCCCGATGTCAGTGTTCATTTGGAGGGACCGGGAGTAGAAGGTGACGGCCTGGTTGTACTCGCGTCGAAGTCCATGCACCCCAGCGAGACCAGACACAGCGAGAGCTTGCCCTTCCGTGTTCCCGATGTCGGTATGGATCTGCAGGGATTCAGAGTAGAGGGTGACGGCCTTGCCGTACTCTTTTCGATGTCGATGCACCTCTGCGAGACCAAACAAGGCGGAGGCGCGCCCATGTTGGTTGCCGCTGTCATTGCTGATTTGTAGGCAATCGGAGTAGAAGGTGGCGGCCTGGTTGTGCTCGTTTCGAAGCTGATGTACCCCAGCGAGACCAAAGAGAGCGGAGGCTTGCCCTTCTCTATTTCCGATGTCGGTGTGGATCCGTAGGGACTCGGAGTAGAAGCTCAGGGCCTGGCCGTACTCGATTCGATGCCGATGTGCCTCAGCGAGACCAAACAGAGCGGAGGCTTGTTCTTGCCCGTTACCGCCGTCGGTGCTGATCTCGAGGCATTGGGAGTAGAAGGTGATGGCCTGGCTGTACTCGCTTCGAAGTCGATGTACTTCAGCGAGGCCAAAACGAGCGGAGGCTT
Source organism: Tulasnella sp. 417 (assembly GCA_019633465.1). Lineage (NCBI taxonomy): Eukaryota > Fungi > Basidiomycota > Agaricomycetes > Cantharellales > Tulasnellaceae > Tulasnella > Tulasnella sp. 417. The sequence goes on along the minus strand of WSTY01000823.1, from coordinate 9,760 downwards.
GCCCTCGTTTATTGCCGAGGTCGGTGTTGATCTGCAGGCATCTGGAGTAGAAGGTGACAGCCTGGCTGAAATCGTTTTGAAGTCGATGCATATCAGCTAGACCAAACAGGGCGGAGGCTTGCCCCTGTCTGTTGCCGATTTCACTGTTTATTTGGAGGGACCGGGAGTAGAAGGTGATGGCCTGGCTGTACTCGCGCCGAAGTCCATGCACCTCAGCGAGACCAAACAGAGCGGAGGCTTGCCCTCGTTCGTTGCCGATGTCGTTGTTGATCTGCAGGCATCGGAAGAAGAATTTGATGGCCTTCTTGTGCTTTTTCTGAAGTCGGAGCACCTCAGCTATACCAAGCAGAGCGGAGGCTCGCGCTTCCTCGTTGCCCATGACAGTGTATATGCGTACGCATTCAGCATATAATACAAGTGCCTCGCTGCACTCGTTTCGCAACCGCTGTATCTCAGCAAGACCAAACAAAGCGGAAGCTCGCCCTTCTCTGTTGCCGATGTCGGTGTTGACTTGTAGGCATCTGGAGTAGAGGGTGAACGCCTCGCTGTGGTCGTTTCGAAGCCGGTGCACCTCAGCCAGACCAAACAAGGCGGAGGCTTGCCCTTCTCTGTTGTTGATCTCAATGCTGATTTCTAGGCATTCGGCGTAGAGAGTGACCGCCTCGCTGTACTCATTTCGCATTTGATGCACCCAAGCGAGACCGGACAGAGCAAGGGCTTGCCCCTCTTTGTTACCGATGTCGGTATAGATAGGCAGGCACTGGGAGTAGAAGTTAACGGCTTCGCTGTACTTGCTTCGATGCCGATGCATCTCCGCTAAACCAAACAGAGCAAGTGCTTGCCCTTCTCTGTTGCTGATGTCGGTATTTATCTTCATGCATTCGGAGTATGATTTGATGGCCTCGTTGTCCTTGTTCAGAAGCCGATACACCTCAGCGAGACCAAAGAGAGCGGAGGCTTGCCCTTCTCTGTTCCCGATGTCGGTATGGATCCTCAGAGAGTCGGAATAGAAAGTGACAGCCTGGTTGTACTCTTTTCGAAGTCGGTGTACCTCGGCGAGACCAAAATGGGCGGAGGCTTGCCCTTGTCTGTTGCCGATGTCGGTATGGATTCGCAGGGACTTGGAGTAAAAGGTCACGGCCTTGCTGTACTCGTTTTGACGCCGATACACCTGAGCGAGACCAAATAGAGCGTCGGCTTCCCTTGGTCTGTTGCCCATATGGGTATTGATCTCCAGGCATTCCATGTAGCGGTAGACGGCGTCGCTGTACTCATTTCGAACTCGGTGCACCTCAGCGACACCAAACAGAACGAAGGCTTGCTCTTCTATGTTTCCGATCTCCATGTTGATTTGGAGGCATTTGGAATAGAAGGTGATGGCCTCGCTGTACTCATTACGAAGCCGATGCACCTCAGCGAGACCAAACAAGGCGGAGGCTTCCCCTTGTCTGTTGCCAATATCAATGCTAATTTCTTGGCATTTGAAGTAGAAGGAGACGGCTTTGTCGTACTCATTTCGAAGTCGATGAACCTCTGCGAGACCAAACCAAGCGGAGGCTTGTCCTCGCTTGTTGCCGATGTCGGTGTTGATGCGCAGGCATTCGGAGTAGCGGGTGACGGCCTCGCTGTAGTTATTTTGAAATCTATGCACCTCGGCGATACCAAAATAAGCGGAGGCTTGCCCCTGTCTGTTGCCGATGTCGGTATGGATTCGCAGGGCCTCAGAGTAGAAGGTGACGGCCTGGCTGTACTCGTTTCGAAGCCGATGCACCTCGGCGAGACCCCATCGAGCGGAGGCTTGCCCCTGTCTGTTGCCGATATCGGTATGGATTTGCAGGGACTTGGAGTAGAAGTCGACAGCCTGGCTGTACTCGCTTCGAACCCGATGCATTTGGGCTAGACCAAATAGAGCGACGGCTCGCCCTTCTCTGTTGCCGATGTCGGTGTAGATCTTAAGGCATTTCGAGTAGAAGGCAACGGCTTTGCTGTATTCGCTCCGAAGCTGATGCACCTCAGCGAGCCCAAACAGAGCTGAGGCTTCCCCTTTAAGATTCGTCGAATCCGTGTAGGCACCCAAGGCCTTCTCGTAATACTGTGATCCGTTGGTGTAATCACCTTGTCGCACGTGCATATGTCCGAGGCTCATCAGAACCTCTGCAGAATAACCCGTCAAACCGGCTGTTCCTCCTTTTTTTGGGACGGCCATGGGCTGCATCAACGTTGATTAAGTTGTGCGTAATCAACCCCAATTCAACGTTGCTTACCATCCAGTTAATCGACTTTCGGCATTCTTCAGCCGTTGGTCGTCTCTCGGGATCGGCGATCCAGCAATTTATCATGAGAGAATAGAGGGCTCGAATCAACAACGGGCGCGAGTCGTCGGAGATGGACGGGAAATCCCCTTGAATCACACTCAGTACTACCCTGCCGTCACCAACACCTTGAAACGGAATAGAGTTGGTCATAACCTACTCCGCTGCTGGTTTGTCACCGTGCAACGTGAATGGTACAGTAATTTAAACCTACCTCGTAAGCTACGCAGCCTAGTGCCCATATATCACTCCAAAGTCCAGGTTTTTCGCCGTTGAGTATCTCTGGGGCAGCCCACCGAAGTGTATACTTGTCGCTTGTTAAGGTTATGGTGTGTGTGGCCTCGCAGAACGTGGCCTCAAACTGCACCCCCACTTGTGTGTTTTCAGTTCGTTCCATCTCGTTTTCGAGATCCTTGGCGCTGAGACAACGTGCGGAACCAAAGTCGGTAATAATTGCGCGGTGCTTGGAGTTAACTAATATGTTGGCCTACAGGGTCGAGGACAAGGTTTGCCAGGAGGCTCACCGTAAATAGCCTCACGACTTACAGACTTAAGATCGCCGTGGCGTATGGGCGGCTTTTGGCTATGAAGATATTCCACTCCCTTGGCTACATCATATATCTGAGATTCAAATCATCAGCTGTTGGTCCAAACAAGGTGGCTCGGTCGTACCAGTGAGATTCGTTCCGGGATTTGCCAATCAGCGGAGGAGACAAAGTCCCTCAAGCTGCCGTTGTCTTCCCAAGGAAATACCAGCCAAATCATATCATTGGGTATATCTTCAACGAATCCTTCTAGCTTGATGATGTTGGGGTGAGAAAGCCCGACCAAAAACCTCGCTTCCCTAAGCGTCAACTGAGAAAATTTTCGAGTCAGTTCCTCAGATCCACAGGATCGTGCTGGGCCTTACTAACCCCTAAGGTCCGCTCAATATTACCCGATATCTTCATCTTCTTTACGGCCACAGCAGTATCTATTTGTTTCAGGGGATCGCAGGGACTGGTTGCCACGATCAGGCCCCAGATCTGCTTGCATAGCGTCATCCCTGTCCTGATTATAAATTCTATCCGTCCTTCTTTCTCTCCCCGAGAATCGCGGTCGAGTTTCGAGTCTGAGGTGCTAAGGCTGGACCCACGCGGTTGAGCGGACGACATGGCGAGTTCTTCCTCCGTATTAGGATCTCCATTCGTCTCGTCTTCGCCATCAGAGTGAACAGTCAAGAGTCCCCGAGAAACAGTACCGCAGCTCCCATGACACTCCAGAGTGTTATCGGGGAATTTTATTGAAGACGGATCGATTCGCCAGTGACCAAGCTGCTCTAGCTTCGTCCTCTGCCGCCAAGGTTGTTCAGAACGCCATTAATATGTACGGTCGAGGGTGAAGAGAGACCTACCAGCTTGAAACTGAGCTGGAATCCGCCCGCGAAAGTCTCTTCAGGGTAAGCCCCTGGCATGCTCAAGGGGCGTCTACAGCGGCTTTCCTCGGTTTTCATCGAATGGGGTTGATCGCAAGCAAACAAGTGATAGTAGTCGAAGTTCTCTCCTAAGAGGGGTAACGAACAGAGAACCTAGGATGAGGTATGTGGAGTGAATGGTGATGGGAGGGGACAACCGCATCGCTGAATTCATTTTCAATGTGCCTTCTTCCGCAAGGAGGAAAGAACACGAGGCGTTCGTCCGAGACTTTTTCTAGAATAATAAAAAGTCCCTTGCGACCATTAGGTTACAAATTTGAGCTTGCAAGTTCTGTTGCTCCCGCATTCTCGCGCGGCGTTAAGGGGGACCATAATGGCCTCGAGGCACCCCCACCGGGCCCTAAATGAGGCAGAAGAATCGACCACGCCTTAAGACATCGCTTTGCATCCACCTTCCGCAATGCCTCTGGCTTTCTACTTCTGGCACTAGCATCTAGAATCTCCGGAACGTCGCCAGCCACCCATGACACGAGGACTACCTACTCTTTCGTACCATTTAGCTCTAACCTCGTCGAGCTAGATCTGATGCACCAAACTTAGGTTTAATTGGTTCGAAATTACGAAGACTTTCGCAACGTGAATGAATCAACTTACAATCGTTCTCCACAGCCTCGTCCAGCAGGGGCGACATGTGACCATACGGTCGACCTCACCACATGGCGGCCGGGCAGCGTTTTTGAGGGATTTACAATCTCATACGTTGTTCTATTCAGCTGTCGCAAATGGAAAGAAACTTTTTATTCAGTATTAGGTCTCTCGGTGGGCTGGGAGGAGTTATATCGGTGCTGAGCCTCCACCTTGAGCCGTTGAGTCTAGAGAAGGTTAGTCAGCTCGCGGGCTTTAGCGACACGGTTTAGGGCTCGTATTAACAGCGAACCACCCCAAATAGATAAGGAGGCAATTTTATTTAGTTCGTACTAGGGATCTGGTTCCGTCCACGCATTTAGCGGGGGGTTACCTGAACCTAATCCATACACTCACCTGGCCGCTTCGAAGATTGGCAGGCTTATCAAATCCCGCCTGATAAAATCCAAGCTAATACAAGGTTTTGTGGTCGACTGGTCGGAAAAGAACGAATCGAATTCAGGGATTGGAAGTTGGACACGTGATTCGGGGATCAGACAGAGAGACACGACGGACGGGAGGGAAGCGGGGAGCGGGGAGAAAGCGAAAGGAGTAAAGAGACAGAGAGACAGAGCAAAGGAAAGGTAACTCACGCTCCATCTCCATCTTAGTCAATCCATTCAGCATCATCCTGCTCCATAAGTCAAGATGTGAAGAGGCTCCCGGGCCCAATCACATCATTGCCCTCTTCCCAACGCTCGAGATCCTCCTCCAAACACCTCAGATGTTAAAACACGGTGCGGAGAGGGATACGACCACGAATGACCAAGTTTTATCTGTTCGCGAGACAGATATGCTCACTAGCATTTCCCTGGAAGATCGAACGTGGCAGCATGGCTAATGGTCGTGAGGAACGCTTGGACTGTGCGGAACAGCTATCTAAGCCGCAGCAGAATGTTAATTTTTTAGAAGGGGGTGGACTACTCGCCTTCGCTCGGTGTTTGTTCAACAGGGTCGACCGCTCGGGCTTGCTTGGGTGGTGTGATAACCTGAACGTGAACCGATACCTGCCAATGAACCTTGCTTCCCTCCTGGATGAAACCACATGCCGTTATTATCCTCTCAGAAGCCGGTACAAGGGGTTTAGATCGCGACTGGTTCGGATCAAAGAGCGTCGATGAGCCACATGTCGATGCGTGGCACGCTCGACCCGAGTCCGCCGCGGCGACTCGGCATGGTCTTGTGGTTAAACCATGACCATTGAATGGACCGTTTGTCCCTTCTACGCAGAAAATGGAGCTCCTAAGCTTCGCTCTGGTGCCGTGCGAAATTGCGAGACTAGTTGTTCCCAATTTGCCAACATTCTCTGGATCTGCAGTTCGCGCTCGCTGCGACCACCTCCAGCCGCAACGGCACATCTACCCTTTGACTCGAGTAAATGAGTAGGCCCTTCTCATCTGGTTCGAAGAGGGCCACCCGATACTCTCTAATGTCATCATTGTCGTTTCATCCTCATCCGCTAGGCTTCTGCGTTACCTCTTCTCCGCTTCCGTAACTCGCGCTCCCTATCTCTATTTTGTAAATTAGGATCCCATAGATACTCAAGTTTGGATTCGGTTTTTCGGAGCTCTTCCTCCTTAAATTGACTAGCTATAGCTTGTAGCGCATCGGGTTAGTGTGGTGTGTCCGTGTCGACAAATTGAAATGTTGGAGTTACCGCTGTTTTGGGAGGTCTTCCCTCCCAAGTCGCCAATTGCAACGTTCTGACATTCCCTTTCACTCCGGCAGAACCGAGCCCATAACGCCCTTCGCAAAGGAGACGGATGCCAACGCCATCCATTGCAACTTGGACTGCGACGAACCACGAACTGCCCTGTTCGAAAAGCGCTGTCCCTCCAAATGCAATGCATCCCCAATGCCGTGCTCGCACACCTTAATCGATTGAGATCATGTTCGATCACGTCTCTCCCCTCTCAGGACAGTTGGTCGCGGTCATCACCGACCTGGCAGCGACGATGCGTCGAGCCGCTCGAGAAGCCGAGATCAGGGCCAATATGATCATGAGAGACCCATCCATCCCTAACGAGGCCAAGGGCTTTCCAACAGCGGAGCACAGACTTTGCCCATATCCTCACCAGCGGCGTAGCTACCGCACTCACAAGCCTCCTCCGTGTCCTCCTCCCTGCTGCCGCTGCTTCCATCGACGTCGTATCCCCGGCCCCTCTCGTTCGCGCACGTCGCTGCGACTACGGCCAGCTCCACTGCCACAATGAATCTCCCTCATTCGAGGACTCTACGATACTAAGACCTTCACCCTCTGCTGTCCCAGCTAGCAGTGCAGTACCGTCCACGAAAACGCAGTAGGGCCTCGGACCGGCCTGGCGCGGTGGCAGGACGAGAGAGATGCACGGGCCAAGCGATCCCAACGCACCCAACAGACCTACTTCAGCGTACCCTTTGTATCAGAAGGAAGCCAGGGCCAATTTTAGAGGGGAGCGCCCAGAGTTGAGTTATCGGGAGCTGTTAGCGGGGATCGCTGAAGCCTGGCCGAGTTTGGATTCCGTTGAGAAGCAGGTATTCGTCCAAAAGCCTGAGCTTCGGCGGACGTGAGTTGACGGCCCTCGTGGATCAGGTACAAATATATCGTCGATAAAGGCGAAGCCGTCTACACTGTGCAAAAGAAAGGGTACGCCATCTGCGCCTCCAACCATCACCACTAATCCGATCGCTCCCCCACCAACCACCATGCCGCACGTATCGTCCTCCAACCACCACCACCCGTCGTTGAAATTTGAACGGGAGTATGATTCCTATGTTTTCGCATTCACATCACAGCAACGAGAAGGAGGAACCTGAGGAAGAATTGAGGAGGGCTGGAAGCCTCCCCCAATACGCGCACGCACGGGCTCATGGCGTTCCTGTCCGTCATTTCCACTAGTCACAGGACAAGGAGGGCGAGGACGAAGTAGAGGAGGATGAGGAAGTGGAGGATTCTCGGATGAAGAAGTACAAGGCTCAGCAGATCGCCATGTCGCCGATCGCCACCGTCTAGGTGCCCACTGTTTCGCCGAAAGCAAAAGCGCGAAAGCCCCCGTTCCCAAACTTGGAAACAATTGACCTTGCAACCTCTCCTTTTTGCACCCTCCCCTTCTCTCAACCCCCCAATCGTCGACTTTTTTCTCTTTTTACACTTCAACCCTTTCCAAAATCCAATCCTCAAGTACTCTCTCCCCTTTCCAGGTTTTTCACATTTTCCACCGCCTTCTATTACCTTCACCGATCGCCCTTTCCTCACTAAGCTCCTCGCATGTATACGCCCCTCACCCGAAGCGCTCCCCCCATGCTCTTCTGCCCTCCTCTCTACCCTCCCTCAACCACTTTTAGTTCTGTATGCCCCAGTCGCATGCGTACTTTACATCGGTTTTAGTCAATAACTTGGAAGATTAATATTACATCCTGTCCCCATTTTTGCTCTTCCCCGCACGTCAAGTGGCCCCCTGTTGCTCCATTGATCGACGAAGATCAGCTGCTCGTTCAAAAATGATAGTTTCACCACCAGCGTCCCCAATTCTGTTGAGGAATTCAGTTGGCTGTACAGATTGATACATTGCGCTATTCAGGTGATCCGGGTCGTTATACGCATCAGGGATGAACATCAGGGTGAACGGCCGCCCGTCTTTGTCTCAGATGTCTGTATAGATTGCTAAGGTTTCAGAAAATGATGTAGTGGTATGGCTGCACTCGCTTCGGAGCCGATGCACCTCCGCAAGACCAAAAAGAGCGGCCCTTCTCCCTCGTCTGTCACCGATGTCGGTGTTAATTTGTAGGCACCGAGAGTAGCAGGAGATGGCCTCGCTGTACTTGTTTTGAAGATGATGTACCTCAGCGAGACCAAAAAGAGCATAGGCTAGTCCTTCTCTGTCACAGGTGTCGGTGTAGATCTGGAGGCACTCGGAGTAGAACGTCACGGCCTGGGCGTAGTTGTTTTGAAGCAGATGCATCTCAGCGAGACGGAGAAATGCAGAGTTCTGTATGCCACGTTCGGACACTTCTTTCCCCTCTCTCACCCTGTTCCATGGGTTCCACTCTCCAAGGTTCTATCCTCGTTTGCGCTTTGTACTTTTTTCCCTCCCTTCCGTACGTTTTCTCTCCTTCCTTTCTCTTTCCTCTGCGGATTAAGCTCATATATTCATATTGGTTTCTCCGTACTTAAAAAAGGTCTCCTTCCTTCACTCTCGCCTCGTCGAAGCTTGCGATTGAGTGCAGTCGCATCGATGAATTGATGTTCGGGGACTGAGCCCCACAGATGGAAGGATGTACGAGGCGATCGCGTCGAGCTTCCTGGTCAAGGAGTCCTTGGCGAGCTAGGGGTCGGGTGTGGTGTCAAAACTTAGGTAAGAACAGATTATCATGGTGGCGGGAGTCTAATATGGCGCGTTCGCTAGCCACACGTTGGCCTTTTAGGGCGCGATCGCGAGTGAACCCTACTCGTTGGAGGCCATTTATACTTTCTCCGCCTCCAGCCCTCGTGTTTTTCAGGGAGATTGATTCTATAACCCTCCGCTCTCAATGTCCGCTGTTGCGAGGATGTATATGGTTTGGCGTTGCTCTAGAAATCCAGGGGATACCTGTAGCTTAATGCCGAAATCGTACAAAGTTGCGGTACATTCGCCCGGCTAAATCTGAACTTCAAGCCCTGTGATACTTAGGATGCAGTTTTGTAACATCTATTTTAACATCGTGGCGTGCTCTCAACTGGACTTACGGCACTGAAAACTACAGTAGCTTTCTTTCATTCAGAAAAGTCGGTTTAATTTAGCGGTGGCAAACGAGTGGAGCAAGAAGAACTGCCGCCCCACCAAAGTGCGTTGACCAACGATGAAGTGGAAAGGTGGGCGTGTGCCGGAGGGGCTCCGAGAGCAGGAAATGCCGACGGACCACCTCACAAGCCGAACGACAGGGAATCGTCAAAGACCAGACATAAAGAAGGCTTACAGGTCGCATGCATATAATACATTGACTATGGTCGAGTGTCAACAACTTCAGTATTCCATCCAACCCCGATCTGTCCCAGTCGCACATCATGTAGCCGCCTTTTGCTCCATCGATCGACGCGCATTTTCTGCTCGACCCAAGATAATAGTTTCAACATGAGTGTTTCCGCGTTCTTTGAAGTATTCAGCAGCTTGCTCATAATTATGAATTGAGATATCGTAATTACCCCGGTCGTTCTCCGCGTCAGCGATGTGTAAGAGGGTGCAGGCGCGCCCGGACTTCTCGCCAATGTCGGTATAAATTGACAGGGCGTCGGAGAAGGATGTCATGGCCTGGCTGTACTCATTTTGAAGCCGGTGCACCTGAGCAAGCCCCAAAAGAGCGTCGGCTTGCCCCCTTCTGTCGCCCATGTCGG
>WSTY01000822.1:0-14332 GCA_019633465.1 Tulasnella sp. 417 | reverse complement strand
GCAGGACTTTTATTTCGCTGCTTTTCATTTGTTGTCGATATTCTGCTCTTGTGTATAGTAGATAATAATTATCCCCCTCTCTCTCCCGCCTACATCCTGTGATCCCTCGGGGCACGTTTTCCCGTGCTGACCAATGACTCACGCCGAAGCCTGCCACGATCAACACAGCCGCGTCGGGACGCGGTATTTACGCCCGCACGCCCCCGCCAGATTTGCTCTCTCCCTCTCCTCGCAGTCGACTCGACGATACATGCTCGCGAACGATGCCACCCGAACGGATGGAGTGTTGGGAAAGGCAAGGCGACATTCTTCTAACTCATGGGCAGCGTTGGAGCAGCTCGTCCAGCTCGCAGGAGCAGCACAAATTCCTTTGGGAGGCGGCGCGTTCGGCATCGCCAGTGAGGTGATTCAGATCTTCAACGTGAGTGATTCTTTTTAGAAGAGACCCTTCACAAGGCGCAATAGTCATTCTGACAAGCGAATCTCTGCTGGGTCCTTATATATAGAGTGCTTCTGCAAATAAGCTGGCTTGTAAAGAGCTCCTCGCCACAATGTCCGACTATGCCGAGACCGTTTGGGAGTTCGTTCAGGCCATTACACCCGAAAAGCTACGACATTCAGAAGACCTTCAAGCAGTCATTGCTCGCCGGTCTATCGCCAGTTTCCAAGAGTAAGCCGGGCATCCCAAATTTGCCGACCCCACCCGCTCACCCACAGAACAGCCACCTCGCAGAGGTGCTCTCTCTTGTGGAAACCCAGATGAAAAAGGGCCGACTCGAGCGAATTCTGATGCACGCACGTGCTCGGGAGGAGATCAACGCCTGCAAAACCCGTCTTTTGGCATCCCATCGTCGATTCCAGGTGTGAACCGCGAGGTGGCGATGATGTTCTCCCCTCCCCCCTAACACCCTATTTGACAGGACACCGTGACAAACATTCTCATAGCCAACACTAGTACCCCACCTCATTCAGACAGTGGGAAAAATTCCAAGGCTCTTCATATTCGGATACCCGGAGCAGTACGTTAACACGTTTACCTGCGAGCGAATTGGAGGTTCACGGCCCCGCTTCATATAGTGCTCTCTAGAACACGATGCCATCAACATCTTGGACCGTGTTCGATGCGATTGCTCGTCACCGAGCTTTTGGAATGAAGTCTCTATCGCTGACGTGTCGGGGAAGAGAAAGCTGGTCAAATTGTATTATGATGCTTATGGAGGCGAAGCTGCCTTCATTCGCGATTTGCATCAACTAGCGCGGAACACGTGCGTCTTGCATACGAGCCCTTGCTGAAGTAATGCTGACGCGGTACCTCAGGCGTTGTAATCTTCCCAGAGTATTTGGGTATTGCGACGAAGCGACGCCACCTTTCATCGTCCTTACAGGAGGTGATGCCCGTTTTATGCTTGTCTTTCTCAGTTTCTGACCTTTCTCCTCAGAATGCATCACACCATACCAAGAGCATATCTCCGAGATGTCCCTGACTATGACTCCAGATGCTGCAACTTTGTCGGTGTGGGACATGGTATGGTCATCTCCTTCTCCAAGCTTTCCCTTCAACTAACGGAATCTTCTTCGGACAGTTCATTGATATCCGAGTACGTGCCTTAACTTCGAATTTACCCTCTGTATTGACACGCTCATAGGATGCAGCTCGGTTCTTGATCGACAACAACGATTGCATGGACTGGCAAATGATTATCGCTATGTTGAAGGTGGCTTTGGGTTTTGCTCCCAGTCTGTGCCATGAGATTTTGACATCATCTTTCGCAGGACTGCCGCGTTGACGAGAGGGGAAAGGCCATCCTGGCTCCTCAATGGGCTGATGAATTCGGCGACTTCGATGCCGAGCGTGAAGAACTCAAATACCACCTAGACCAGTTCTTGAATCTCCACGTAAGTCGATTATCGTCGGCATCGTGAGCTTATTGCTTACGACCGGCGAACTTATCTCTCCCGCAGGCCTACACCATGAGTGCGTCTATCTCGTTCAGTTTTTGCATGTCCCTTTATTGATACTTGGGTTAACTCGGTTTTAGGGAACTGCCGCCTGCTGAATCCCCTGTGGTACGGACTTTTGGGCAACAGCGAGCTTCTCCTCAGCAATCGACCACCATTGCATGACACCTCACGGGCCATTGGCATGCTTAAAGCGTGCTGGCCTCCGTCTTCTGAGCGCGTCCGGCCCTGGCCAGCGACTGAGGACGAGGCACCTGAACTAGGCGACATTGGAGTATTCGTCACAGGACCAGGGAAGACTCTGTCCTTCCGGAAACTGGGCAACATTTCTCAAGAGTTGGGCGGTGTTGAAGTGGAGTTGGAGCCGATTGAAGGTTTTGATATCGTGGAGGATGACGTTCTACGGTATGTCCGATCGCAATGTTACCCGGTGCGGCTCGTGCTGAAAGGGAGACCATCAGAATTGAAATTGCCCCGAATGGCGACATCGATTTCACTGAGGATGGAACGGAGACAATCGACACCAACTCAGAATTAGTGGCGTCCTTCGAAGAGGAATGCGAACCTGAAGACTCGTCATCATTGTTTCCCCATTCCGAGGCCAGCGTATCAGAAGACTTTCCGGGAGAGTCGGAATACGCCGATAGCGAAATCCAATGGGATGTTCGAACGCAGTGCCATTCTGTCGATGAATTTGGTTGCACTTGGGTGCAACGTTTCAAGGACCGTGATCAACACTGGACATATTTCAGTCGCCAAGCAAAGAGGCTGGCGCAATTGTACGGGGTTCCTCCCGAGGAACTCGTTTTTGGTAAGAGCCTCTCTTGACTGTTGTGGCAGGCTACAGCTTAACGGGCACTTACCTCAGTGACCGAGAAAACCTGGTACTTGTGTTGCGAGGCCATGAGCATCGACGTTCACCACGATGAACCCCTCTACTTGTTTATTCACTTGGATGGGAATGGGTCGACTCCACGACACTATTGGACTTTCAGCCCTGAACCATTAACCAAAGACGAAGCTGAGCTTGAACAATTGGACATGGACGAACTAGGCTGTCCCGAACCCATCATGTAAGTGGGCTACTTCGTGGCTAATGGAGCCGGGTTGCGCTAACGTGGCATGTTGAAACAGCGATCACGAAGACCCGCTATATATTCAACTCGACTCTACAGAAATCCTTCACGACCAGGATTGATCCTACATGCCGTTCTATTCGTTCTCATTTTTCAATCTTGTACTTTACAACTTTTACACACGGTCTATGTACGACAGGGGAATACCCAATCCTCGATGACGAGGTCGAACTGGCATTCGATAACCAGTTACCGTGAGCTTTGAGCAGCCTTGATTCATTTCGCCAAACACGACGACAATCCTTGACCCTTCCTTTCACTCGACCGACCGGGGATTGGTGGCCGCACGGACCAGACGCCCGAAGTCCTCGGCCATCTCTTTTATTATAAATCATCTGTGGACACGGGTATGATTTCAGGGAGGATCGGCTAGTGTCGCCCCTACCTCCTCGGGCTTGATTTATACATGAGACGAGCCACACTCATGGAACAGACTAGTACGTCATTATGGCTGGCGGTGAGCAGTAGTCGGAGTATCGCTTATCGAAACCGAATCGACGAGGCGGAATCTTCGGTCAGGCGAGGGCTGGGGCGGACGTTCGGACGACGTCGGCACTTTATGTCAACATCGCCCTCACTGCAGTTCCTCTCCTGGCATTCCCGTTAACTTGTTGGATGGCGGGTGTTGGTACACTGGGAATCCAGGTGAAGAGTCGAAAAGTTGGGCCGCTTACTCAGCGAGAGGGGTTCAAGCGGAGTTTCGAACGGATCTGGGGGTGGATTGGGTTCAGTTCGAACATCGACCTTACCTTCCCCTTCCCCTCCGCAGGTGAGCACCCAATGAGTCTGGTAGTGCTTGACATTCAACTGAAATCAATGGCTTTCGATATTCAGTCTTGCAACTCGAAGACAGCGACTATCCATTCAAGGCATCGTTTGTTTCGTGCGGCTCCTTGGTACGCCACTTCAGTGGCTGACGCCATACCACTGGGACTTATTTACGCGCTCTTTATCTCTAGAAGTAGTACATGGCTTCGTACTATTCTTCGCCACAAAATTTCTTGTTGAGAACTCTCAAGACGGTTCTTCGGTTTATCCCTCCGCCATGCAAGCGCATTTTTTACGACTTGTGCTTCAAACTTAGCCGCCGCTTTGGGGGGAATGTAACAACCCGCGTTTGCCTTCTCCCCTTTGGGCTTACGCTCAAAATAACCAGCGATCCAACTGCGAATGAAGCTGCTGCCCTCCGCCTCATCGGCAACCTCAGAGGAATTCGCACTCCCTACCTCGTCGACTCGGTAGCCTCCGCAGAGAAAGCTTACCTTCTTACAAATTGGGTGACAGGACCAACAGTCGGGGACGTATGGGATGATTTGTCTGTTTCAGACAAAGACGCCGTGGTGGAAGACTTGCAACGTCAAATAGACGCGATGAGACGGCAGACCGCCTCACCAAGCTCGCATCCTATTTCCGATGTGATAGGCGGCCCAATTGGTGATAATCGTATTCCTTGGGCCGCCCCCCAAGTCTACGAGTCAAACCGGGAGTTTGCGAAGCAAGTTTGGATTGGTCTCGAAATGCCATGGATTCGGAATACACTGAGTCCTGTTCTCAGGTTACTCATCGAGCGCGATGTTGCGGTCGTGTTCACTCATGGCGATCTCCTGATGAGGAACTTGATTATCCCTACCAGCGTAGATCACTGGCGGGTCACTGGCGAGCCCATTTGCATTGTCGATTGGGAAACTGCGGGGTGGATGCCGGTTTATTGGGAACCGTTGAAAGCAACGTGGTTAGAATGCGAGAAGGACACTGAATGGATGAGTATGATATTTCCAGAATGTCGCGCGGAGCTGGATGCAGACTGGAGATGGCGATCCGAGTCCCATATTGTGATTCTGTAATTAGGTCGGCGGTCGGAAGCTAGCGGTCGGCAGTCGGAATAGGGTGGCACAAACGGCGTGTCATATATGTTCGCCGTACTTAACCGTTCTCTTTATTCTTTTGCTTGGATTGCGATGAATTGACTAAGCGTCAAATTGAACCTTCAGCTCAGCCTGGGAACCATTGACCGGAGAAGAAGCTGAGCCAGACTAGTTCAAAGACATGGACGAGCTATGCTGGCTCTCCGAACCAATCATGTAAGTCTGAAAGCTTGGTAGTTATTTGAGATTGACTTTACCAATGGGGCGTATCGAAACGACTGCCCCGAGTATTCGCTATACATTCCGGATTCTACGGAGATCCTTCAAGACCAAGATTGATTCTACATGCTGTTATATTCGGTCTCATTTCAATCTTCCAGTTTCAAGCTCCAATAAACGCTTTATAACCCTGGTTCGTATAGGGGCAGTATCTAATTCTACATGATCGATTGAACGCATGGATGTTTAGGTTCTTTCGGTTACCCTACAGCTTTGCCTTGGGTGCTCCACCACGTTTTGCCGTCATCCGTCATGCAAGAAAGCAATCCTTGGCCTCCTTCCCCGTCAGTCCACCGGAGGCGAGTGGCCGGAGGCTGGCGACCACACGAGCCAGACGCCCAAAGCGCTCGGCCATCCTTTCCACTGTAAATCACCTGTGGGTAGAGTTGAGGTTCTCCTCCCGGAGGCATCGTAGAGAAGTTATACGAAAAGACTCACAAGGTTTCCATCTCCTTGGAAGATGATATGACTCCCTGGTTCTTGCTCTTGGTTGTTCACCTCATGGGACTTCCACACGATAGACCACATTCTCTCGTCAGGAGGCCAATACCTGATGGGACCAACTAGCGGACGGCCTATGCTCTTCATAACTACATATTGTCCTAACGGGTTGAGCCCAGAAACGAAGATGTGGGAGTAGCGTGGAGCGGTTTGGTACACCAAAGGTTCAGACCCGATCGACCATTGGTAGCCGACTTCGTAGCCAGTCGGAGCCCAAAGAATGGATCCGCTTTCTATGGCTGAAAGGACGAGATGGGGCCTTTCGTCCGAAAGGGAAAGCGCGACCGCGGCGCTTAAAGGATTGAGTAAATGGGGTGTAAGGTCGAATAATACATTACCCGCGCCGTCGACGATATCAAGGTGGCGTGATCGCTGCTCGAACACGAGCCTGGCATCGTGGCGCCCCCTGACATGGTTCCTAGATCCGACCTCCCATAGGACCTCTTCTCCCCTCTCAGTGCGCATATGCAGGCGCACTTCCCCGTCGTTGTCAAACGCGAGCCGAACCTTCTGAAGCGCTACAGATTCGCCCAAGCGCAGGCTAATCTGACCAGGCCAAAAGACCTGATAGCGGGGTGCTCCAGGCCGAATCGCAATGAGCCGCATTATTGGACCCTCAACAAAGTCCGGTTGCAGTTGGCTTGATTTGGGGCCTCTTCCTCCTTGAGAAGGCGCTTTGACGAAAGGTCCTGGTCCGATGCTGGTGTGTCGAGGATCCCGTGACATCTCTGACATGTCTCCACTAAATGTCACGTTGGACGAGACTTGGTTCTCCGTACAGGTCCAATCCAGCACATCGGAGACGGGAAATCCGTACCCAACTCGGCCTTGGCTGTCATTGGAAAGCGGTCCAGTAATGAGGTTGCGCTTGACCACAGCACCTCGGATGTACTCCCGTGGCTTGTCGTTAGGTGGAATAAACCAGACGGAGGAGCCTTGGCCAATCCCGATCTTGAGGTAAGAGCCTTCAACCCGGATGGTGTTGTGAATGACGCGGGTACCAAGGTAATTCCCGTCATCTGAAAAACTCAACTCCAATTAAAAATTGAGCGAATAAATAGGTGAGGTTGAACTTACGGGGGCCATAGTCAACCATGTTGATAGCTCCAAGCGCCATTCGAGTCCGAGTGACAATTGTGTTGGAGGTGACGAGTGTTCCTGGAGCTCCGAATATTACTGGACCGAAATATAGTTTAGAGAAAGAAAACCCTGTTGTAGCCAAGATATTAGCATACCTATTCCTCCATCAGTTGCATCCTGGACGAGGTTTCCAGCAACCAGTCCGTTCTGAGCAGCGTAGCTGATTCCATCCGCCCAGTGCCCTCCATCCTCGGCATCCTCATCATACCCAGCCGGACCCAGGCGGTTGTTTGTCACTCTTACGTTCTCAGCACCTTGGAAAGCTTGGAGGCAAGACCACTGTCTAGGATGGCGGATTATACACCTATCGATGGCTTGATTGAATCCTTTAGAGCCACCAAGCTGAACGATGCAATCATTCGTCTTGGCGTATCCTGCGTGAATCTCGTTAAGCGGACAGCAAATAATAATGTTTTGCTGCTAAGCCTTACCATATTTCTCCCGTCCTCCATCGAAGCCGATGTTCCGAATCCGCACACCCGGCATGTCTGTGGCTTTGAGCACATGCCCGGTACATCCCTCCTCGGCCTCAAGCCAGGCGATCTCCGTTTCCTCTGTCGGATACCCCAAAGTAGCGATTTCTTGATGAGGCCGTAGGTGTATCGTAGAACTAACGGTCCAGCGGGTGTTGGGCGGCAGATAGAGAGTTGAGTGAGGACCGAGCTCATTAATGGCTTGCTGGATAACGATCGAGGTGAAGGACGACGGATGCGCTAGAATACGATGTCTGGACAAAGGAAATGGAAAAAGATCTGGAGTGGGATATTCCCCTGGCTTGTACAAAGCTCCGGCCGCTGCAGCTGGTTCTGAGGTTTGGAGGCTTGCGGAAGGCTTGGAGGTGGGTTCCGGTTGAGGCGTGGCATCGGGTCGGGTTGCTGCTTTTACCACAGGAGGTGGAGCATTGGGCTCATGCGAAGTGTAAGCATTGTCACCTTGGGGGCGAGGAGCAGTTGGAGGGGGCCGTCCGCCGGAATCCTGAGATGAGTGATCTGGAAAAGCGGGTGCCGGTCGAGTCGGCAAAGGTGGAGGTGCATTGCTATACCCTAAACTATGCTGTTGCGGTGCCGGAAACGATTGGAATGGCTGCTGTTGAGGATAAGGCGTGTGTGGCTGCGACGGGTAGTAGTCTGGTGGTGGCTGGTGGTAGATCGGAGGTTGGGATGGGTACTGTCCGGGCCCATGCCACGAGGAACCTGGACCACCGTAGACGTTTTGTCGATCGTTCCCGAGACCTAATTTGCTCTTGAACTTGTTTGCCAGGTCTTCCATTGCCTGACGTGCGGTGCTAGAGGTCGAACAACGAGGCCAAAGCGGAAAACCGTCCCAATGTCCGTGTGGGATGTTCGCCTGATCGACTTGAGGTAATCCGCTTCGTGATTGGCTGTTCGCGTATTGGACCGCATTTAATCCAGTCCTTCATGGCATACATTCTTGCGCACTGTATGGCTGTATCTATGGTCGGAGGATCCGTATGACCAGAATGATCTTCTTTGTCCAAGTTGGAGTTCTGGGCGAACTTACTTCCTTCAAGTTGGCGAGTTCCTCCGATCTTTAGGAAACTCTAGCTTGCCCTAAACATATGAAGCCAATTTCAAAGGCTTAATGTTAGGCTGTGCTCTACAACTAGGCGTTGATTAGCTCCTATTCCTTATCACAAGGGAAGGCAATGAGACTGAACTCTGTGCAAATGTCATCGGGTATCCGAATCGGCATGCATATCCACTTTTGACGATTTCTTTGCCCTGTCCCTTGCCACGTAAAGAAATTCGGCGATTTTGAACCATAGTAAAAGGTGTAGTTCTGATCAATGAAGAAGAGGCTACTACGAAAGACATATATTAAGAACCTAATTGTACAGGTTGATGATGGGAATTCTGCCAATGATCAAAGATGCGGCGTAAAGAAGATTCGTGCTAAGGAAACACAAGCACATGAACCATAATAACATGATGGAGGAGCCCCGCATCAAAGGGGAGAGATAGAACCTCCGTGTCGATCACTTCGTCATAACTTCGCGAATATCATGAAGAAATTCATCGCACTTCGCCAGATTTTGCTCCAGACCCAATTCATCGTAAATTGTGGACGCTTCGATAACTAGGCGTTCCGCCGCCTCGTATTGGGCCTGCTGGCGATGCAACCAGCCCAGATACCACGAAATGTTGGCCAGAGAACACTTGTCTCCAAGCCGACGGTATATTCGTTGGGCCTCCAGGTATGACTCTTCAGCCTTTGCATATTCTTTCCGTGCTGATTGGACACGGCCCATCCCCTCGATGGACTGGGCAGAACCGTGTTCATCGCCAATCCGGGAGTAGATGTCGCGGACCTGAATATACGACCCTTCGGCATCGGAATACTCGTTTCGCATGCGGTATACGTCCCCCAAGCTTTTGACCGATTGGGCGAGGCAGAGTTGATCGCCGATCTGAGAGGAGGTGTTGCGGGCTTGGATGTAGGTCTCCTCTGCTTTTGAATACTCGCCTTGTATATAATACACGTCTCCCAACCCCTTGACCGATAGGGCAAAGCCACGCTGATCCTCGATTTGAGAGTATATGTCACGGGTTTGGATGTATGATTGCTCGGCCTTGGAATAGTCGTTTCGCATGCGGTACACGTCCCCCAAGCTTCTGACCGATTGGGCAAGGCCAAACTGATCCCCAATCTGAGAGGAGGTGTTGCGGGCTTGAATGTAAGACTGTTCAGCTTTGGAATATTCGTCTCGCATAAAGTGCACGTCTCCCAGACTCTTGACCGACTGAGCAAAGCCGAGCTGGTCACCAACTTGAGAGTAGATGTCACGGGCTTGACTGTATGCTTCCTCGGCTTTGGAATACTCGTTCCGCATTCCGTAAAGGTCTCCTAAACTCTTGACTGATTGTGCAAATCCAAGCTGATCGTCGATTTGAGAATAGATGTCACGGGCTTGGATGTATGATTCCTCAGCTTTGGAATCCTCGTTCCGCGTGCCGTACACGTCTCCCAAACCCTTGACCGATTGGGCAAAGCCACGCGGATCCCCAATTTGAGAGTAGATGTCACGGGCCTGTATATAGGATTCCTCGGCTTTGGAGTACCCGTTTCGCGTGTAGTACACGTCCCCCAGACTCTTGACCGATTGGGAAAAACCGAGCTGATCCCCAATTTCAGAGTAGATGTTGCGGGCCTCGATGTACGACTCCTCGGCTTCCGAATATTTGTTTCGCATTCGAAGCATGTCTCCTAAACTCTTGACTGATTGGGCGAAGCCGTGCTGATCCCCGATTTGAGAGTAGATTTCACGAGCTTGGATGTACGATTCCTCAGCTTTGGAATATTCGTCTCGCATGTAATATACGTCTCCTAAGCTCTTGACCGATTGGGCATAACCGAGCTGATCCCCTATTCTGGAATAAATTTCACGGGCTTGGATGTGGTAATCTTCGGCTTTGGAATACTCGTCTCGCATATGGTACACGCCTCCTAGTGCCCTCAAGGCCCTAGCCTTAACCCCTTCATCTCCGATCGAGTCCCCAACCTCAAATGATTGTTGGAAGTATTCCAGAGCTTGGGCCATCAGGCCGTTCCGGAATTCAATCCGTCCAAGTGCATACAGTAGTCCGCCGGAGCGGGCTGTAACGAAACTGGTTCCTTCTCTGCGCATGGGTACCGCCTGATCCTGAAATTAACACTATAAGTATGAGCAAAAAGGTATATCAAAGAATACATACTATTAATGAGACTACTTGTTGGCATCTCGTCGCTTGCGGTCGCTCGTTCGAGTCTAACCTCAAGCAATCCTCCATCAGGCTGCAAAGGATCTTAAGTTGCTTGAGCTCATTATTATTTCTAACAGGTGGGAGATCATTTTTCATAAGTCGTCGGATAACAGCGAAGTCATTGTCTTCTTCATTGAATGGGAAATTTCCTGTGACGGCCTTGAACGATTGCTCAGCTACCTGAGCGGTGACCGTTGCTTATTCCTACCCAGGCTGACGCACCTCCCAACCAATCCAACCAAAGGCCCATATATCACTCTCTAAACCAGGGAGCTCTCCGTCTAGTAGCTCCGGGGCTGCCCATCGAACAGTCCAAGCTGGACCTGTCATGGTGATGAGCTGGCCGGATGCAGCAACCTCTGTCTTGAGCGGTTCCGCGGTCGATGCACGTGCCGGATGTCGATGCTGTTCTGTTGCACACTTAACGGTGTGGACGCCTTCTAAGCTCCCTTCCGTCACTGAATCGACAAGACGCGCGGAACCAAAGTCGGTAATCACGGCTCGGTTCTCCGAGTTCACGAGGATATTGAGCTGTATTTGGATGAACATTGGCTTGAGCGAAGAAAGAATATCCACTCAGCTTACCGATTTGAGGTCGCCGTGACAGATTGGTGGGTTCCGTCCATGAAGGTAACTCAGTCCCTCAGCAACATCGTTTACCTGTAGGTTCTTGAGTGAAGAAGAGCCAACTGTAATACAAGGAACATGCTTACCAAAGAGACGCGTTCAGGGAGCTCCCAGTTTTCCGATCGAATGAACTCTCGCAAGTTGCCATTCTTTTCCCAAGTAAACACCATCCAGGCGACTCCCTGCTGAACATCTTCAACGAAGCCAATAATTTTGACCACGTTGTTGTGAGACAGGTCGTTCAGGAGAGTGACCTCGTGCGCGAATGGCTTAGAGGAAAGGGCGAGCGTGTCAGAATCCATTAGAGCTGCCACCTGGATACCTGTGGAACCTCACCGCAAGAGCTCGATCATCATCGGTTTCCGTATCGAAGCGCAACTTCTTGACTGCAACGTACTGGGTGTTATTTGGGTTTGAGGAATTCGAGGGCACCGCCGGGGCAAGTATCGCTGCCTCCACATCCGCTTTCCCTCCCCTCTTGGGGCCTTTACTCTCAATGGGTACAATTCGAACTTTGTCGATCCGGAGATGAGTCAAAGATCCCAGCAGCTCTCTCTAAACCGTTTGGGGGGAGGGGGGTTCGGCCAGTCCACATAGACTCAGCGACTTCGGTCTCACTCACAGGGCAGATTTTGAGGGGCTGGATCACCACATCGGGTTCGTCCGCAGTGGCCACTTGCGCGGTGAACCTACTTGCTTCCTGCTTTTGAATGACATGCCCACTCATTGGAAAATGTATCTGAAAGAGATATTATTGCTGCAAGGAGTGGTTCGAATACGGTTGGGTTGGAACGATTGAGCGGGGTCGGGATGGGTTGACTGGAGCGGAGGCAATGGGAACACGAACCACACACGGTGACACCCTGAGCCATCACAACACCTGTGAAGCCTCGTCGATTTCAATCCAACAAGAACGGGCCGGGCATCGAGTTAGCGGATAAAGAAGACCATCCCAGCACCGATCAGAAAGAAAACAAAAGGCGTAATCTCGCACACGGTACGCGACCTTCAACACAACCGGGGCTCCAAACGTCCAGTTCCTACAACGTATAGTTTTGTTCGACTTGGAATTCCATTGGGATTTCCTTCTCTAAAGTTATTTTAAAAGTCTCGAGGACTCGCCGTAAGAGGATAACACTGAAAATAGTAAGTCTATGGAGAAATGATGGAGTAAGATATGTTGAAGAGTGGATCTTGGAGGTGACGACAGTACCGTCATTCATATCATTGCGCTTTCATAGTACAGCCAATTGGAATCCTAAGCTATTACGCATGCGGGCCTAAATTTCAAAATTTGGAGTCTGTCTCCCGAGAAACCAGCGGGAAACCCTTGAGATGGGATCGAGTTACCAGTGAAACAAAGTGATGGACCATCTGGAGAAACACAATAACACGAACCATAATTTCAGGACTGAGAGCGCCAAAACGGACAGAAGGCCTGCAGGTGGCACTTACAGTCTTTGTTTCAGTCAGATCTCCATGAATTGGCGAATCTCGTCGAGAAATTCGTCACACTGCGCCACATCATCCTCCAGGCCCAGTTCACTGTAAGCTGTGGACGCTTCCCTGACCAGGCGCTCGGCGGCCTCGTACTGAGCCTGCTCGCGATGTAGACGGCCCAGGGACCATGAAATATCTGCGAGAGAGCGCTTTTCTCCGATCCGACGGTATATTCGTTGAGCGTTCAGATATGACCTTTCAGCCGCAACGTATTCTCCCTGAAGGTTCTGAACAAACGCCATCGACATAAAGGATTGGGAAATACCTAGTCGATCCCCGATTTCAGAACGAATGTCGCGGGTCTGGCTGGACGATTCCTCGGCCTTAGTATACTTGTCCAGCATGCGGTGCACCTCTTCCAAACTCTTCAAAGATTTGGAGAAGCTGAGCTGGTCCCCCATCTGAGACGAGATGTCGCAGGTTTGGATGTAGGAGTTCTCAGCTTTTGAATGCATGCCTCGTATGCGGACCACGTCTTCCAAGCTATCAACCGATTGGATGAAGTCGAGGTAACTCTCGATTTGAGAGTACATGTCAAGGGCTTGAATGTAAAATTCGTGGGCTTTGGAATCCTTGTCTTGTATCGGGTCCTAGTCTCCCAAACTCTCAAGCGATAGGGAAGCGACGTGATCCCCGATTCGAGAAACAATGTCGCGGGCCTGCATGTACGATTCCTCGGCCTCGGAATATTTGGCTTGCATGCGGTACACATCTCCCAAGCTCCTGAACGATTCGGCAACGCCAATCGGATCCTCGATTCTAGAAGAGGTGTCACGCGCTTGGGTGTACGCCTCTTCGGCCTTGGAATACTCATCTCGCGCATAGTAGACGTCTCCCAAACCCTTGAGCGAGTGGGCGAAACCGAGTTGATTCTCGATTTGAGAGTGGATAGCGCGGGCTTGGACGTACGAATCTTCGGCTTTGGCATATTCGTCCCGCATTCGGTACACGCCTCCAAGGGCACTCAAGGCTCTAGCCTTGCTCGGCTCATCTCTGGCCAACTTCCCGACCTCGAGTGACTCTTGGAAGTATTCCAGGGCTTCGGTCGTCATGCCCTTTCGAAGTAGATTTCGCCCAAGTGCATAGAGATGTCGGGTGGAGCGAGCCGTCGCCGCCCTTCGGGATACCGGTACGTTCTGATCCTGAAATCAGAGTCTGCATCAGTAGAAAGACAACGGTAGACTAAGGCATCTTACCATCAATGAGACTATTTGTTTGCATCTCAGCGCTGGCGGTCGCTTACTAGAGTCCAACTTCAAACAATCTTCCATCAAGGTGCAGAGGATTCTTATATCGTGGATTCGGACGTTATTGCGAATATGGGGTAGGTCATTCGTCACAATACTGCTGATGACAGCAACTTCATTATGTTCATTGAACGGAAAGTTGCCTGTGGCAGCCTTGAGTGGTCGAGGAACAGCTTGAGTAATGGCTGTTGACCGTTCTCACCACACGCAGACGTACCTCCCAACAAATCCAGCCAAAGGCCCAGATGTCACTCTCTAAGCCAGGTAGTTCTCCTTTCAATAGTTCGGGGGCTGCCCATCGAAGAGTCCAAGCTGGC
>WSTY01000821.1:0-14341 GCA_019633465.1 Tulasnella sp. 417 | reverse complement strand
CGCCCGATCGGAAAGCGCTGACAAAGCGAGACCATCCGATCGGAAGGGGTTTCTCGGGGGGTTTCTCCGAGGGGGGGGGTTTCCAAATAGAATTACCCCCGTCTACTAGCAACACTTCAACGACACCAAGAGTTCAGTTTTACATTGAGCGGCCAAATATGGTGAGTAAATTTGAGGATGGCCAATGTAAAGTTGGCATCGAAGGCTAGGCAGTGCGGCAGATCGAGTCCTGCACAGACCGACAAGCGCGCCGCAGGGCAGAGGCGCATATAGCGACTGGGTCCTGGCTACATGTTAATGTCCAGCACGGTTTAGTGGCGTCTGGCGTTTGGGTCCACCACTGTCCACCCCAATTAGCGGAAATGGGGTTGTATAAAATCTTTGAAAGGTTCTAGCAAGGACATTGTCCTTAGCTCAGTGGATTACCACCCAGGGAGCCGGGTGCCCTCGTCACGTGGAGTGACTGCTCACTCGGGCCTGCCTGGGGTTCGAATCCGCTCATCGGCCTCGCTTTTTGCCTTTTTTGGTAACCGCGACTGGCTGGCTTGTCTCATCGTTACTGTTCGATTTAGGATCAGCCCCACTGTTTCTTCTTTTGTTTACTTTTTCTCAACAGAAGAATAGCAAGCACTTGTGTCTCTCAGGTAAGGTAGTCCGGTGTGGAGCGTAGTTAGGGAACCCTCTCCGGCCGAAAGGAGGAAAGGTTTAAGTAGAAATTGTGGGCTGACCTATCAAGGACATTGTCCTTAGCTCAGCGGATTACCGCCCAGGGAGCCGAGTGCCCTCGTTACGTGGAGTGACTGCTCACTCGGGCCTGTCTGGGGTTCGAATCCGCTCATCGGCGCTTTTTTGTTTTTATTTATTTACTTGGTAACCATGTCCGGTGGTCCGGTTATCATTTACTGTGCTACAGGTCTTGCAGATAAGAGTTTGCTTGTATAGGATCCGTTGTTCGGTCCCATCTACTTTAGTGCAACTCCATGCTCCCTGCCTGGGCCGGATCGTCGACTCCTCACAGCCTTTATGTAGCACGAGGATTTACCGACAAGACATACAGAAGATAACTATCTAATGGAAGTAGAACAATAACTGACAACGTAATGGGAGAGCAAAAAGGAAAACAGACAACAAGGCGATATAAACTTTTAAGAATAAACGGTCTCGAAGCACCAAATAGAAAAATGAGTTGGGTGGAGATAGAATGAGTCCTGTGCAGTGGTTACGCTATGCTGGTGATAATAAATGCTGATGGTACGGGTCGTGAGCAAGAATGAATGAGAATTTGGATATAGAATGCACCATAATGGAATAGAGAGGCTGAGACAAACTGACGGTGAACGAAGGGTGTTTATAAAGAGCTACAGATTCTGGCCTTCATCCTCGTCAAATCGCAGCTTCTTCCGAGACGAAGAAAACTAATCTAAAGTTCCTAGTGTGATCAAAAAGGGTAGCCAAGGTCCTCCTCGGGAAGCCTTGGGCTCCCAACTTGCGTTTATGATCTGATCGACTCCTCAGTCGTCGGTAGCATCACATACCATAAGACATGAAACATCGCAGCTCTGATAGTCGTATAACTTCAAAGACGTGGTCCAAGGGTGGAAGTGCGGGCCGTATGCACGTGATGGACGACAGCAGCCGCCCGGGCGCACAAAGTTGAGGAACCCAGTTGAGGAATATATGACGACTTGACCGCAGATCTTTCAGATACATACAACTCAAGTTTGGTCAATTACGCTCCTAGATGGGTTAACCCGACTCCCGTTTATTGCTCTGAATCAGTTTGGTGTCTTGTTGGAAATCCCACAAAGGGTAGCCAACAGACCAGGATTCCATGGAGGGATGTCCACATTGGATTGATTTGCGTGCAAATAACGAGAGACGATTCATTTTCGGGGATTACTGGCGAAACTCCAGGAGGGCGGCCTGAAGAATGTCCAAGCCGGCGCTAAAAATAAAGACACGGACGGTTCAAATCAAAATGCACCCGTGACCAAAATTCGGATCCGGCTTAAGGCTAATGAGTCAAAAAGAAATCCCAAGAGCGGATTCGAACCCCCGACACATCCCAGAAGCCGAACCAGAGGGTCAAAGCCCATGACAGGGACAACCGGCTGCCTGAGTGGTAATCCCGCTAGGGAAGTCGTCCTTACATAACATGCGTGAATCCCCGTTATGTGCAGCTACGGCTCTTGGGGCGACTCTGGGGAGGCTGTCGTCCACGGGGGTTGTTATGGATGGGTAAAATGAATGGCAGGTTATAGGTGTCAATGTCAGTGTGGCGCTCCCTGCAAAGACAACCCGACAGCTTGGCTGCAGAAAGTTCATCGGAACTTGTGATCTGCGCCGTATGAATCCGATGCCGGTGACCGACGTCTGAAGATCAGAATATTAACTAAAATGGACGGAAAAGGACCAAACACATGCCTCGTGTGACAAATCAACACCATTATTGGGTTGCTCGCCAACCCCTGATAAATTCGAAACGCCGGTTCTTCGACGTCCCAATGGGGGTTCGGATCCGACCTCTCTGAGAGCTTTCAGGGGTCCTGTTCCGTCGCAGGATGAGAAAAATGCAGATATAAACAACGAGCAACCCCCTTGTCGCTCCTCATGCGACGTTGCAAGTTGGGTTGCTCGCCAACCCCTGATAAATTCGAAACGCCGGTTCTTCGACATCCCACGGTTAGTGTGATATCTCGGAGTAGCCAATCAGCATTCATCCCCTGCATCTAGAGGCTCGTTGCCAACCTCTTGATCAGGCTCCGGAAAACATTTAGGTATATATAACCGGTAATATATATGCAAATAGGTTAATATGTACGTGCTTTGGCCACCGTCCACCTGTCCGCCTCGGAATGGCAGCGAAAGCCCGAACGGCCAACCCCGCTGGGCAGAAGAGTTTCGTGCTTCGGTTCTAATCTAGACATCATCATAACTATCGGTTCTCAAAGCAGGAGAATTGGGGCTGACATGCCCGCTGCCAAGGTGGTCGAGTAGCATTTGGGGATGTCAACAGGTCGGTATTTCTTCAGAACGCGACAGGATAGCCTCGCCTCCAGCGAAAGACGAGCGTCTCGGCGGCGACAGCCGGCCAACGCGAGGCTTTCGCCCGGCACTATATCTGTAGAGAAAATCTCTGGTATATATATTTTACGGAGGTAGTAGAAGGCCCGTTGTAGAACAGGGAATGGTCCATGCTTGAAGTGATTCCATCGCGAGGCTGGAAAGTACCTATTTAAACGGTGAGCAACCCTCCTGTTGCTTATCAAGCGACGTTGCAAGTGACCTTAGGTCTCTTTCAGTTTGCACCAGATGTCCACGGAATGAGCAAGGAAGAGCGGTTGCGAACCACGGCGCACCTGATCATGAGGCTCGACGTATTTGCCGCGGTTTGTCACATTCACACTTCGCTAAACTCCAAGACCTCCCTCTCCATCCCGCTGCTCAAGCAAGATATGGGACCCATCAAGTCCGCGGGTATGTGTGCTCATGTCATTTACTCGTCCTTCGAATAGATGCGAAGGGGTCTAGTCTTGGCAAGATCTCTCAGAAACTTACCTGGCGCATTGACGAAATATTCAACATGGGTACACAGCTTTTTGGCTTAGGAATGCGTGAAACATTTATCGGGAGTATGCGTACCACTCCATCAAGCGTTGCAGTGGACTTGGAGCAGTATACATTTGTTGGAACTGTTCCCGAACGCAACCGCCATGCATAGTAACTTCCTCCGACCCGATAACACAGTCGTAGTGCTGATACGACAGACTTGATACCATACACCAGGAAAAATGAGACATACTTTAGCCAAAGCGAATCCGACTTGGCCAATCGAACATACTGAAAAAAGCCTTGTTTGTATAGATATTGCTATCGAAGACGGACAGGTGCCTTCTATTTTGGCACTAATACCCGACACCCAACAAAGCAGGCCCGTTTCCTCGTCACCGACGAATTTGACAAGATTTCTAAAGAATTAGGTAACCAGGATAATCTACCTCAACTTTGCAAGATCTAAACGAGAGTCGCTTTACTGCGGCTTCTAACAGAACCCGTCACCCATTCGGTCAGCGCCATTGCACCTGCGACCTAGCGCTACAACGGGCTTCTAGACATCAAAGCGGAAATAATCTCAATTCCTTGCGCTCGGCCGAATGGTTCGATGAAGAATTTTTGAGCAGTATTCATTCTCTTTTGCTGGACGCCGTTCAAAGGAATCGGTCAAGTCTTGGTCAGCTCAACTTGGACGCGTCAAGATGCCTTTACCCACAGAACCCTTGGAAGCGCCAATTGCGTGAGCTCGAAATCTGTGTCATCAACAGAGAGCTCAATGTAGACGCTGCAATCTCCAGACGGGAAGCAGGGAACCAACACGACGCTCTGCCCCCTGGGATTGCAAGATTGACAATTCTGCGGGTGTATCCCAATTTACTGGAATATGCGGTACGTCCTTCTTAGCGCGTCCGAAGATTTGTAGCTGCGTATCAGTCCATTCGACCTGACAGGCCCTGGCCGGGTTGCAGATAGTCTTGAATTACGAGACATCCGACCTTGTCTAGTTGGGTCACGAGAACGAGGATGCGGTCGCTGTACGATCGAACGAGCTGTGTGAGTTCAATTCATTCTACGTACTAGATGCATGGTCTAATTGCGAGGGCAGTTGATTTGATGGAAAGTCATCTAGTAGATGATGATGTCCTCTCGCTCTCTGTGGCTGTATCAGACACACAAGCAAGCCAATGAGCGGCGCGGTTGAATTACAACTTCCTAAGGAATTGCAATCGGGCGCCGTCCACGTGTACTCCACCGGTATCACCGCAGCTGTCACAGTGAGCATCCGTCTATCAGTTGAAGCGGCGCCTCTCGCGTATCCATTAACACAATCAAGATTTCTCTCGTCAGCGGAAGCAGCTCCGCCTTCAACTTGTTACGGGACAATCCTATTCGACGGCGACAAAGTTACGCGTGGCTATGCCCGTGGTCTCACAGTCCCGCTGCCTTCCACCGCATGCGCTTATAAGCACGTTAGCGACATCAACGAGTCCTGAGTCCTTACAACACACGAAACATGCTCAAGGAGATGAGAGGGGCGGAATTCATCACGTTCCTCATGCGCTTAGCACTACTCTCATTGGGTCGGAAACAGCTTCTGGAGCTTGGTGGATATTCTCAGCCACGAGCCTGTTCAGTCTCCACCATTCTCTTCTCTTCTGGTGTACTCACTCAGTTATTTCCTCCTTGGTCGAGTCTTCTTCGAACTATTCCCGAATAATATCGCCTTAATGTGTGGTCTCCTAGGACAAGGGTGCAGAGTCGGTGAATCCAGCGAGCCCGAGACATAACTCTATAGTGCCGCATCATTAATTACGCCTATGTAAAGGCAATATTGTACCGATCAGCGCTCGGGTGCTCGATGAACCGTGTGCATGTCGGCGCGGCTGTTCTCTGTTCTAAACGCGCTTGGCCTTGTTTGGTTCAACATTCAACTTCCGACTGCCTACCACCTGGGACCTCTTTCGCGACATCATCCTGCAAGGTGTGCTCACCGTTCTGCCCGAGCAATCTACTGCCATCGTTGAGGCTGTGTTTACCTTACAGATGCGGAGAGATTCCTCTCTCTGGAAGGAGCTCCAAGACACCCCTCTCGCCCTTCTGGCTGACAACACTACCTGGATCCCGTCTCTTTCAGCTGTTCAATGTGTTGAAACGCTTGCATCCGTACTGCGCCTATTCTTACCTCAGAAACAACCATACTAATCATTTTCATAAAGGATGCATTCCCCAACGGCAATCATCGGGGTTTTGTCGTCACGGGCTCTCGACTCCTCGTCCATGAGGATAAAAGCTTGACTATGCTCACAAGACCAACCACCAAACATACCATCACGCTGATGGGAACCCACATAGATCCTGCCTGCTCCTCGTGGCCAGCTGATGGACTTGAGAAACGTCTGGTGTTTGTGGATTTGGAGATGCCTGACCAGACGGGCGCGTACTATATTGGTGCCTACACTCGCCATCCCAAAAAACGGGACGGCTTCCTCGATACGGATCAGTTCAGGAACCTCCCGAAGAGGGTGAGTTCTTTAGGCTTTGGTCTAGGCGGGGTCCGTTGATATAGCATACTTGGGTAGATCCAACTCGAGGTTGCCGGTCTCTGGGCGCCTGCGGGTGCAACCCTTACTCAGCGTTTAAACGCAGTTCACAGTATCGAGGATGGTCTGCTCCTCGTCCCGTATCTTCATTTCCAGAAGGTTCAGGAAGACATGATTCTGGACATCGATAATCTACTTCTCGATGCTATTCGTCGGGACTACCCGACAGTGGGGCGTTGGGATCTCAGACCTGACGGGCGGCCGTACCCCGAAGGACAAGAGAAGAAACATTACTTGGACCTCAAGGAACGAGCAGTTTCAAAGGAAAGAAGTGCTAAAGAATTGTCGGAGCGGGTGAACGAAGCTGCTTCGAGGCAGTTTGACTTGGCGGACGAGATCCGGCGATTGCGCGGAATCCTCGCTACACAAGATGGTACGAATACGCGCCTATCCTAACGCAGAAGGCCCGCCGTGAGCTGACGGGTTGTTTGGGTGTGTAAACAGGCTCATCCTTGCACCTGTCGCAGGGCAAGCGTTCTTCAACAGCCATGCTTTCTCATGCAGAGTTTGAACATGCTCACTTGCTCACTGCTGCCGCCCCGCCTTTGTCAAACCGTTCGGAGTACAGCTCCGCTGAGCAATCGCAGCCTCCACCCTCAGCGAATAACGTATCCGAGTCATCTGTAATTACCATACCCCCGGTACCAATTCCTTTGCAGGGCTACGCCATCCTTGCGCCAATAGCACCGGCTTTTCGCGATGGCATCCCCTTCGCCCTAATGAACTGTGGATATATGCCAAAGCGTATGGTCAGATGTGTTAGAGCGGCGATTGTGAGTTGGAATCCCGGTTGCTTCCCGGAGATTACTGACGTCCCATATGTCCTCAGCCTCCGCCGCCACCAGCAGGAACATCAACTCAGGACGCTGTACCCCGAAGGTGTTTCACCATCCCACTACATACTGTCATCTGGATAGATCCCCCAGAGTCTCCTTTGCATCGCTCCCGTGGACTCCTGTTACAAAAGCCGGTTGTTGCGGGTACTGAGTGGAAACCAGCGGAGCTGGATGGAGGTCCGTGGAAATATGGCCAGCAAAAGTACTTGCTGGAACTCTTTGATTGTACCCCGTACGACGGGACTACATGGCATGGATTGTATGAAAGAGTACCACTCCCTTCCTCCACGGCATTTCTTGAATCCGAGGCTCTCGAGTCTATTCCTCTCCAAGTTCGTCCGAGGCCCTTCTGTTCCGTGTTTATGCGAACTAACAAACGCTGGTACTTGTCACTCTAGACTCGGAGGATCCTCTCTCAATCCGTTCCATCCTGGATGAGGGAAGCCTTGAAAGAGCAAGTCGACGAGAAATTGGCTAGCGCTCTCGAACGGCAAAAGTCGCGTGCAAACATCCCGGGGGGGCTAGATGCTGAGGACGACGATGCCGACGATTCTGAACTCGTCACATCACTTGCAACCCAGTTAGATGACGTTGTTTGGAGAGAGATAATTCAAAGCGGAGTAGTCAAGATACCGGCTGCTCTGGTTACATTCCGGTCTCCAGGCTTGGAGGTTCTACAGGCTTGTCGGATCGTACAGCAAGGACCCGGGTATCACCAAACATTATTCGCCCTCGAGCCGGATGGTGATCCTCACCTCCCTAAAAGGGGCCACGAGGATATCCTCAAAAGGATGTCGCATGCAGAAGACTTGCTTGATATCGAAGCGAAAAATATGGCCGAGATGGAAGGTTGTTTAGAACGGCTTTCGCTGCAGCGGGACGGCTTGAGGGTGATTTTCGATTTCTATCCGGTCAACTAGTCCCGATCAATCTAACGCAACTGTTCTAGGAGGCCATCCGAGAATCATCGGCAGCAGCCTCAAAGAAACAACGAAGCGGCGAGGGAGGGGAAGTGTTTTCGCTCGTCGACCACCCCAAAGACGCCCCCTCTCCCTGGTCAGCGCAACAAGCGGAGACTCGCCGCTTAGGCTACCTCCCCGCGCTCCCTCCTTCCCAACCTTTCCCTCCGTCCCCAGGTCGAGGCCACGCGGAGGAGTAAGACAGGTATAAACGGCCGGCTTCCGGTCAATTGCTCTTTCCGTTCGCCTCATACCCTCAACCGTCATCCCGCATCCCAATTTGTAAATTTCCTCTCCGTCCCCAAACACACACAGCCCCACAATTGGTTTGACTATTCGCTATCACATCATCCTTTTTTTATCCCATCCGTTTCATCATCCTTTTGTTATTTGTTTTATCCCATCCGTTTCATCATCAACTCTTGTTATTGTTAAGGTTTTGGTCATTTGTTTCGTTGCTCGCTGTCCACAGACCCGTTTACCGC
Source organism: Tulasnella sp. 417 (assembly GCA_019633465.1). Taxonomy (NCBI): domain Eukaryota; kingdom Fungi; phylum Basidiomycota; class Agaricomycetes; order Cantharellales; family Tulasnellaceae; genus Tulasnella; species Tulasnella sp. 417. The sequence continues at coordinate 5,906 of WSTY01000821.1, read as the reverse complement.
ACATCGTCCTCTCACCATGTTTCTCATGCTTGAAGTTCCCTGATTATGTTGTTGTGTCATCGTATCGCGAAAGATAACAATCCCATGCATCTGCGTCATCACTTGTTCATTCATATCCACAAGTCCACAACTCGGAACGCTTTATGATACAAGGTAATCCCGCCGTGCGTTCCGACGCGCGACAGTGTCTGGTATGGCCATATTCGTAGGCTTGATTGCAGGGCACGGCACTCTCTTTGTTCTCCCGTGGTCATTCATTGGGAGCGGACTGTAGCTTGTTGTCATGGCCTGTCATCGTCACGCTGGACCTCGATTGGAAGTCGGTCGTGGTGAAGACGGGCAACGCCATTGATGGAAGTGCTGAAACGCCGTACACAGACTGACGCACAAGTGTTTGTGGTCTTCAACGGGACACGATATGGAGATCGAAGCGCTCATCGAAGCCAAGGGCTATCCGGGGTGTCTTAGAGAATGAACGCTTGGGGTCGGGCGGTCAACGAAAAGGGGGTGAGGTTGTATAGGATATTCGAGCAGTCCTGTCGAGGACGTTGTCCTTAACGCAGTGGATTACCGCCCAGGGAGCCGGTTTAGCCCTCCACGTGACATGGGTCGCCTCTGGCGCGCGGCTGGTACTGTCTGGGGTTCGCATCCGCTCATCGGCACTCTTTTTGCATTTTTTTGTAAACCTGCTAAAACCACCTCAAACTTTCTGGATTGCAAGCATATGTGCCACACAGATAGATAGCGTGAGCTCAAATTTTTTTCTCGAGTCCTGGGGCAACCATTATCCGGTCGGCGTGCTTCATTGAACCCCCACGAGACTTTGTTGGCTCAGACTGACGGACTTGGAAGTAGGAAACCATCTAGAACATCTAAAACGACGTCAGCTCTAGAGAATAGTAATGGGATTATTAGTCCGAATCTGAGCGGTACACGCGGCCTGGGCATCAGCTCGCCTTAGACCAAGAGTACACCATCGACAATTTAACAGATGCCACCAGGCCGGGGGTCTGTATTGTAGTAGATCCAGAACAAATACGGCAACCTTAAAGTAGTCTATACCATAAGCGTGCTGCAAGTGTTGTTGGTCATTCTTGATTGTCCTAAACTTATTTGGAGAATGGACGCTTGAGGTGAGTGTAGTCAACGAGAGGGTGTGGGGATGTATAGTATATTTGGGTACTACCGTCAAGGACGTTGTCCTTAACGCAGGGGATTACCGCCCAGGGAGCCGGTTTAGCCCTCCAAGTGACCTCGGTCGCCTCTGGCGCGCGGCTGGTACTGTCTGGGGTTCGCATCCTCTCATCGGCACGCTTTTTGGATTTTTTTTGCAACCCCGCCAAAACCACCCGAAACTGTCTGGATTGCAAGCAAATGTTAAGCATCAATAGCTAGCGTGGGCCCAATTTTTTCCCTTAGTCCTGGGGCAACCGTTGGCCGAAGGGTCGGCCTGCTTCATTGAACCCCCACGAGACCTTTTTGACTCAGACTGGCGGACTTGGAAGTAGAAAATAAGCTAGCACGTCTCAAACGATGTTGGTTCTCAAGAATAGTAATGGGATTATTGGTCCGAATCTGAGCCGTACACGCGGTCTGGACATCAGCTCGCCCTAAACCAAGAAAGGTGAAATCCTGCTTCCCCGTCATATCTCATCAGCTACATGATGTTTTTAACGATCTTCATCTTCTAGAAGCAACAATCTACTGCTTTCGAGATGGTGTTGCACCTTTTCCCTCTTCCAGCTTCGACCCGCTCCTTCCGATTTCCCTCCCATCCTACAAAGCGCTCAGGAAGAAGGTGAGCCCGTTCACGGCGATGGAGAGCAAGAGGGAATGTCCAAAGCGTCCTCCGGGAGAGATCCAATTTCACAAGGAAGTGTATGATGGCCACCGCGTTGATAGCGACGTCCTCGACGGAAGTAATCAAATTCTGGAGACAACCCGTGGACGTGGACACGATACGGATATGATAGCACTCACCGAAGCCAACAACTATCCGGAGTAAATATGACAACGTCCAAGTAGTTTGTGCATGAGCTAAATGCTGGTCGGTTCCCTGGCTATCATCACCTGTCTTAGCGAATGAACGCTTGGGTCGAGCGGTTCAACGAAAAAGGTGTGAGGTTGTATAGGATATTTGAGCACTCCCGTCGAGGACGTTGTCCTTAACGCAGTGGATTACCGCCCAGGGAGCCGGTTTAGCCCTCCACGTGACATGGGTCGCCTCTGGCGCGCGGCTGGTACTGTCTGGGGTTCGCATCCGCTCATCGGCACGCTTTTTGCACTTTTGGCAACCCCGCCAAAACCATCCCAAACTTTCTGTCTTGTAAGCAAATGTGGTACATCAATAGCGAGGGTGGGCCTAATTTTTTTTTCATCCATTCTGAAGCAAATATACATACGGCCGCATCGGTATCAGCCCCCCTTGAAACCCCCGAACGAAGAGCGGATCAAACATCGCAAACATATGCTAAAGGACCCTGGGTCTTCACCTGCCAGATCAGCGTCATCGGGCCAGCTCGTCTTGCTTCGCAGTGTTCGTCACCGCTTGCTACGCGTGTCGTACTTCTTGCCTGCAGTGCTTTCAGCTTACCCAACCAGTTACCGTGCATTGTTAGCCATTTCGTTCTAATCCTGTACCATTTTATGACATCTTTATAGGGTATACCACTTTTGCTTTCTGTAACGTAGCAGGGTTTTTACCGCGAGACTGGATATTAACGGGACGCGATGTAGACTTCTACATCTGCCCAGCGTAGACCAAGGTTAAAACACTACCTGAGAGCTGAGGATAATGCGTGCAGCAGGATCGCGGCTACGTCGTCCTTTTGATCACCTACACGTTGAGGGTTCCTAGTCTTCCCGTCATCTCGCTGTGTTCACGGACTTAACCCTAAGCGTTGTTCTTAAATCAGCATGCATCAACTCTAAGACTGAGAACCGCTCTAGATGAGGCGTCGATGAGGCGTCCCGGTGCACAGACTAGAATCCGCGGAGCTCTTCAGTACGAAAACAAAATACACAGCACCCACTCCCAAATCCAATCGAGTAACTCAAACGCCACCGCCTCAGAGCGTCGCTGGAAGCCAAATTAATGAAGAGAATTTTGAAACGTCACTGGTTGGATTCGGCGACCGGTCGTATCGAGGCTCCCCTCCGGGAATCTTAACCTGTGCCGGCGTTCCTTCAGACATCAGTCAGAGGTGAGTTCCTGCTTCCCTATCGCATCTCATCAGCTGGAAGATGTTTTTAAGGATCTTCATTCTCCGAAAGCAACACTCTGCTGCTTTCGAGACGGTAGCAGACCGTTTCCCTCTTCCAGCCTCGGCCCGTCGACGGAAGTACTCAAATTCTGGAGACAACCCGATGACCGAGCGGCCGTTGCCGTGGACACTATTTGGATATACAAGCGCTTACCGAAGTCAACGGCTATCTCTGTCTTAGCGAATGAACGCTTGGGTCGAGCGGGTCAACGAAAAAGGTGTGAGGTTGTATAGGATATTTGAGCACTCCCGTCGAGGACGTTGTCCTTAACGCAGTGGATTACCGCCCAGGGAGCCGGTTTAGCCCTCCACGTGACATGGGTCGCCTCTGGCGCGCGGCTGGTACTGTCTGGGGTTCGCATCCGCTCATCGGCACGCTTATTGCATTTTTAGCAACCCTGCCAAAAACCATCGTAAGCCTCTTCTGTTGCAAGAAAATGCGGTACTTCAATCGCGAGGATGGGCCCAATTTTTTTTGATCGAATTCTGGAGCAGCATACATACGGCATTGGCATCGGCTGTACCTTGCACACCCTAACCACAAGAATACCAAATATGGTCGAGAGAGGTTACTAGACTGCCATCCCTAACACATTATATTCCATAATGGAGCCTATTTGTCTTGCTAGCCAGTCGTCATTACTTTCTCGCAAGTCGGTGAGGTTTGGGATCTCAATCCGACGACAGTCATGGGATCCAGACGCCGAGACAGGTGCAGACGTGGAAAACCGTCTCAGTACATTAGAAGAGTGTGGCCACACTGGTTCTATCACATGCCATCTCCCATTCGCCAGGCGGTAAGATTCTGGCATCTAGATCAAACCATACCTCTTTCGGATTATGGGATATGCAGATTTTGGTACCCTGAGAAACCATCTGAACGGCCACAACCCCAACACCCTGCTCTTGGTCTTTCGCCAGATGGCAAGACTCTGATATAGGTAGCACATAAATGCACAGTGAGGCTGTGCAATCTCTACGCTGGGACATCGTTGGGTGGCCCTCGGGCCTGCCACGAGTACCCGATTACTGGCACACTCAAATTTTCTATTGAATTCTGGAGGAATATATATACCCCATCGCGTAAGCTGGCATTTAAACCGTTCCGACCAAGAGGATTAGATCAAATTCCACATTTTTGCCACGGAAATTATGTATTCGCGCTGCATTGGACAATTCCTCAGGCCTCCTGGTGTTTCGCCAGCAGAGTCTGTAATGCATACCCCATACACAAAGTCGTTGTCATCCCAAATGTTCGTCCCTGGCCATACAAATCACTAACTGGACTATTACAGTGTGTCAACCGAACGGCGTGGGAGTCCAATGTTGACATGCCTAGTGGATCTCCACCGGGTTAAGTTACTATTTCGGTCCTTTAGCTCTCAATATCCTTCTGCCAGCCAAATGTACTTGGTCCTCCGTGGCTTAGAACTTTTGCGTCCCGTCCCCATCCCCTACAAGGGCCCTGCCTCGCAGGAGGGCAAACAGTAAAATGGTTTGATCGCCAACTGTCGATAGGATAAACCGCTCGGTCCCAGTAACACCCCCCCCCCCCCAAAAAAAAGAAGAAAACCTCCAAAAAGAAACGCCGATGAGCAGATTCGAACCCCAGACAGGCCCGGTGCGCAGCCACGCGTCCATCTACGTAGCGAGTTCATCCGGCTCCCTGGGTCGTAATATCCGCTGAGTTAGGATAGCGTCTTGTAGGATCTCCCAAAAAGGTCTACACAGACCACTCCGCACTATTTGAGCTGAATGGCGGCTGCCCCGATTCGCTTGGGGCTACGTTGTGAGGAAACCGTTGACCATATCAGCCAAATTCTAGATGTGGGCCTCGTGTATGAGGGTCATAAAAAATGGGGGCATACATACGCTTCATTCGCCTGTGCAGGACTCTCGGTGTGTTTAAACTTGCTATGGGGCGCTTGTTTTGGCGGGACCGTGACCGATGAAGGCAGTACTAGTGCCGGTCTTGAGAGCGAAGTGGTTTCCTTAGAACATGTTTGCCCCACCACCCCACTCTGTTGAGATATTGCCAGAGTGATGGGACTCATTGCCTTTAGACGCCTAGCCTTTCATACGAGTAGGGCTCATTCGTTCTAGGGATATGCTGTCCTATCATCGTTTCGTTGACATCGGTAGGTCAAGCAGTGTCGAAGGAATCGATCAATTGCTCCCAATAACACTCTCCTATAAATAGTCTTCTCTAGGCATACGGCGTTCCGTCGGGGGGTTGTAAAACCCTGGCCACTTGATCAGAACAGCCAACGCAAATCAATCTACTCGGGCGAAGATAGTACATGCAAATCTTGTAAAGTAAGATCGAACTCTGGTAATTAGGCTCTCCGAACCGAGATTCCACCACCGCGCCCCCTCTCCACAATGTGTGTTGCAGCTATGGCGCGGCGCGCGAGTCTAATACCTGCCGCCCAAGCAGCGCTAGCTTTAAGAATTCGAGTAACCTAGCAGACAGTCCACCGATATCTCCCGAGGCAAAGGTCCGTTTAGTTTTCTGTGACGCTCCCTTCGACTCCGCACGAGCTTCGCAATGTCACGCGGATCCGCGGACCCGACTCTCAGCGTCGTGAGGTTTGGGCATGCCCAGCCCCAGCGTTCGCCCTGCTGGGACAATCTTGGGAGCTC
>WSTY01000820.1:0-14347 GCA_019633465.1 Tulasnella sp. 417 | reverse complement strand
TCTTCGTTTAGATGCCCGCGCGTTTCTCGATCATCATGCAGTGTGCGTTTCAAACGCCTGTTGGCTCTCGCGAAATGATTCTGACGCTTGGCTCGAACATAGAGACATCGATATTTACAAACTTTACCTGGAGAATAGTGTCGAAGGTCGTGTCTTAGAGGTATGATTCTTTCATATCCTGATTCCCACTGGTTCTGACGGGCGGGTACCGAAAGCTGCTGAATCAACCGCAACCGGTTGGTGACGGCAACCAAGATATCATCCATCAACTCGGGATTAATTCGACTCCTGATAACCTCGACTTCCTGCTGCAACCCAGATAGAGATTTATCTTTCTTCGAGGCCGCCTAGAGTGCATCATCGGGCGAGGCTCTAGATCACCAAGTGACGGAGCCGGAGCTAACAATGCCTTCACCGTACACCTATGCCGACCTCTCCCTACCTACCAGTCCCAGAAAAACTCTTGAATTACTTTTATTTTTCTTCCTTCTTTGTATATTTCCTTTATTCGAGATCCTGTTCCATTTACTATCCCCCGTGTCAATTGATCTATCAACCACCGTTGCCCAAAATCCGACCCATTTACAAGCTTAACGCGCTATCTCAGTTCGATGATACTGCTCGGTCTATAGCGGAGGCGCGGTTTACCCTGGTGGGAGATGTCGAGGTGTGCGGAGTTCAAAAACTCCCCGTGCTGCAGCCCGAGATTGAAGGACCGGTATCCCTGCGTGCAAGGGTTTTGAGTCATTAAAATGGATTTGTCTCCGCCAGATTGCCGCGTATTTGCAACGCAGACGTTTTCGGTTCTTGGCGTCGCTGTTTTGGCGCACTTAGGGCGTTTTTGGAATAAGTGGATGGCACTGCGAGGTCAGGGCTTCAGCCCGCAGTATTAGGCCTTAGGGATGCGCACGCTGCGAGAGGGAAATAGTTCAAGCCACAGGAGTAAATCTCGGTGACCCAAAATACATTCAATCAAACGGGAGGTGTATGGCCGCTATTGTCAGGAGAGTGTGAGCATCAAGGGTATGGGTGAGCAAGGACCCCCTGAAATGCGGTCTTCGGCATCCGAAGGATGACTAGAACTTGGCTTGGCAGTGCGCTGCATGCGGTCTACAGCACGGCGTGAGTTCTTGCGGGCATTTCCGCATGTGAGAAGCATATTCCAAGGCACCAAGGGAATCAATGTGACGCTGAGGTCAATCCCGGCCATCTGCAATTCTCGCTCATGCCACGTGTTGGACCTCACTGATTTAATTTACGTTAAGCCGAATATCCAGCATCTTACTTGCAACGGTCGTGAGGGGGAACGACAGTCGCTGGGACTAGCCGTGTGTGGCTTTATTTGTTCCTCGGGGTGGAAACCGTCGAGACCTTCCTGGCCAACCAGCTTTTGGCCCTTGTACCGCGCTCTAGGCACTGCACTGCCGCGGTGACTTGGTTTTACAGGATGCAGCCCACCACGGTACTGCGGTGTTTCACCTAGGGTTCTTGATGTGGCGCTCCTCACAAAGCTGGATGCTCCGACGGAATATCCACCGGCGATGAAGCTCCGCAAAAGCCATTTTAGACAGCCATATCCTAATCACATCGCCAGTGTTGCCGGTCATACCTTTTTCTTTGTCGAGGAAGGCGTGGTAGCTCCCTTGTCAACAAACGCCGATCATCCCCGGGTTGCAGTTCTGCCCAGTGATTGGTCCTGACGTCGTACACATGCCTAAAGTGTCGATGGGGCACAATTCACTCAATCCGACAGCTGTGCAACCCGCTCCTTGCTTCTTCTTTGGACCCCGCCTCTCCCATGCTAAGGTGATAAAAGCTGCCCTGCTGTACGGAATTCGTTTTCTCAAAATGCCGACCCGCCCCTCCCTATCGATAGCTCCCTTGGGAACAGCTGCAAATCCCATTGATATTCGAAGCCCAACGGAGTTCAGTGGCAGCTATCGAAGCACACCCTCGTAAGTAGTCTTCTCTCTCGTAGCTTTAACATATTTACCCTGTTTCTAGAGAATTCTCTGAGTGGGAAAGGTATCCCACCACAGTACGAATCCGACGACGACATCCTCCCCAAAGCGGTCCCCCAGATGGTCCCCAACCTGCAGCCGCAGCTTCTGCAAATATCGCTGGCCCTTCAAACCTACAACGAACCGATAACCATGGCAGAAACGACCGGTACCAAAGTAGCGGTGAGGGAATGGAGCAAAGCGGTGAAAGCCCAAACCAAGCTAGCGAGGAGGACTGGGTTCAGCAAAGCGACAAAGATCCATACCAAAGTAGCGGTGACGAGGCGGGTCAAAGTGATGATGAACAGGGGGCGGAGCAAGAATTGGTGGTACTAGACCCTGAAATCGAGGGGTTTCGCAGGAAAATGAACTCTTCGATCGTGGTGGGTGCAAAGGTGATCCTAAGCCCCGGTCAAAAGTTGGCTCGAATAAGAATGTTCGATTTGGAAATGTCAGAGGCAAACGGCGGAATGATTTTCGATTACGTACGTCACTTCAGTTAAGCACTTCAAATGGTCAGATACATATGGTGACCGGGGACTTTTACAGGAGGTATCAGTGCTCACGTCACACTATCCGACAATTAACTAATATTGGGCCCGCTTCAAGGATGAATACAGCATGATTGTTGGGCTTCTTTGCCGGATTCACGATTCAAGGTGGATCCAAAGCGAAGACGAAGGACCCACATTGTGAGCGCCAGTCGGAAATGTCTGTCGCTTGTTCGCTGATCATCCGTTCGACTATAGGATTGTTGTTCCCAGCGAAGCACATTTCGAAAAGTGGATTAGTGCGGCTGAAGATTTTAGCAATAGATTCCTGGGCAGAATTCACATCCACCATGGCCGCTGGAGAGATGCAGGCAAGTGATCCCAGCATCAATCGTTTCTGCGAACCAGGCTCAAATCGCAATAACTGGTCTTAGAGGAACCATTACATCAATATCAAATCGTAATCACTACATACAGGACCCTCTCAGCGGATCGAGGTCTCGTTGGCGCGGGGCTTCTGCAAGAAGGAGTATTCCATCGCGTTATCCTCGGTATGGCAATCAGATTAGAAACCTCTATCTATGCGATATTGAAGGTACTCATGAACGCTTCCGATCAATCTCGTTTTAATAGACGGGGGTGAGATCCTCCGTAATCCGACAACCACACAGTCAAGGGCGTGTCTTGATATAGATGCGCAATATCACTGGTGCTGCAGTCAGAATAGCGTAAGTGGGGAGCTCCGCCTGAGAGTGATTGTATTATAGCGACTGTTGCTCATGCAAAGAGGCGGATCCAGGCAGCTATTGCACCCCACCAGTATGAGCATTTGGCCAATTTTTTGCAAATCCCAGATCTTGATGCAGCCCGTGGAAGGAAGGCAAGTAGAGAAACCATTTGAAAACCAATGAAGGACTCTAAGGTTTTTTTTTTTTTTGCCTTAGGAATTCCTCGAGCAATTCATTCTTGGAGATATGGATCACGAGATTGTGGCCGCGGAGCCCACTAGCGAATTGGAGGGCAGATTCCTGATATTCCGGGAAGTGAGATTCAATCGTCGTCAACGAGAGTTTTACAAAGCAGTTGAGACGCGGTTAAACGAGGTAGGAGGAGCTCACCTCCGACCTCGCGCGGTTCGGCGTGGCGGGGCCGACACGGTTCGGCGGATGATCCTTCTCTCGCTTAAAGGTGCGGCCAGACACGCTGCAAACAAAATATTCGGATTGACCGACCCTGTTCTGAACCGCATAGCATGCTGTCATCTTGATTTCGTGCTCATGGCTCCAGGTGGAATCGGGTATCGCCACGATGCCGTTGGGGGATGTGATATTTGCCAGGCGAGGTGAGAGCTCTCGAGAGCGTTCCGTGCCACCCTCTTACCCTTTGAATCTGGCTTAGAATGCACCCTAGAAGCACTTCCCGATTCTGTCCCCTGTGCCATGAACAAGTCATACGCTTCCGCCCAACCGGCACGCCCCGAGAGTTGAACCCCAAAATCGAAGAGATGATACGGATTTTGCGCGAGACCGCTAGTGATCCACAGAGAAGAAGCGGGAAATCAATCATAATTTGTCAGTTCAGGGACTTTGCCAACTTGATCGCGGAACGCTTGGGGCAGAACGAGTTCAGATTTGTGGAGTGTAAGCGAGGAAATGTAGTGTTTCGAGACGCGTTTGAACTGATTGAGCTACTCTAGTCCATGACTCCAATGAATATGAGAAGTTAGAGGCAATGGGACGCATAGAAGGAGAGCGGCGTATCAAAGTAGCCCTAGCAACCGTGAATCCTGCCGATATCCACGGTGAGAATACCCCTCGATCTGTTACCCTGCCGGTATACCTTCTAATACCCCTGAATAGGTTTTGACTTTAGACCCTTCGATACAGTCATCCTCATGGACCTCTGGTGGGATCCTGGTTTAGATGCCCGCGCGTTTCGCATCAATCACGGAGTGTGCGTTTGAAACGCTTTTTGGCAAGCGAAATGATGCTGACGCTTGGCTCCAACGCAGAGACGTCGATATTTACGAACTTTACTTCGAGAATACTGTCGAAGGTCGTGTCTTGGAGGTACGAGTATATCATAGACTGATTCCCACTGGTCCTTACTGGCGGGTTCCGAAAGCTGCTGAATCAACCGCAACCGATTGGTGACGGCAATCAAGATCTCATTCATCAACTCGGGATTTACTCAACTCCTGATAACCTTGACGCCCTGCTGCAACCGACATAGAGAAATATTTTCCTTTTTAAGGCTGCCTAGCGTGCGTCAACAGGGACCGAGACTCTAGATCACGATCGAAGTAAGCGGGCTGGAGGTAACAATACGTGCGCTGGGCACCTATGCAGACCTCTCCCTACCTACCAGTCCCAGAAAGACTCTTGAATTCTTTTCACCTTTCGTCCTTCTTTGTATTCTTCTTTTATTCCATGTCCTGTACAATGTATTACCCCCGAGTTCAGTTGACCACTCAACCACCGTTGCCCAAATACAACCCATTTGCGAGCTTTACACGTTATCTCAGTTCAATAATACCATTCCATCCATAGTGGAGACGCGTTTTGCTCTGGTGGCGGAGGTGTTGAGGTGTGCGGAGTTCGAAACATTGTATACACCAAGGACGTGCAGGTCTGGGAGGCATAGGTCAAGCCACAAATACAATTACAGGAATGCCTGTCGACCAACAAAGGCACCAGTCACGAAGTCATATCCCACTCACCGTACATAATCCGAGGAACAGATGCAGCTTCGGAGAAGGAGCCTTCGCATTGACCTACGCCGCATCCTCCAGCCCCCCAGCGGAACTAAGTTCCTCCGCCCGCAGTATGCCTTAAGGATGCGGACGCTCCGAGAGGAAAGTGGTTCAAGCCACATGAGCGAGTCTCGGTGACGTAATTTGAATCCAAGTACCCGCAGGGCGTGTATGACTATCATTGTCAACAGGGCGTGAGCATCAGGGGTACCGGCGAGCAAGCACCTCCGAAATGTGGTCTGCGGCATTTGGCGGATGACTAGGAAGCGGCCTGGCAGTGCGCTGCATTCGGTCCAGAGCACGGCGTGAGGTCTCGCACACATGTGTGTCTGGAATGTTGGAAAGCAGATTTCAAAGCACCAAGGGAAGGAATGAATAGCTGAGGGGCCGCCTGGAAAGTTCGTTTTAAGCCACGTGTTGGACCTCACTGAACGAATCTAATTTCCTGCTTTTCGATTGAGCATATCATCAATGAGCATTTCACTTCGAACGGTTATGAAGGGAGGATGGCAGACTCTGGGGCGATAGTCCCTGGTTGCGTTGTGTGGCTTTATTTGTCCCTGGGTGGAGACGCCAAGCAATTGCAACTTCCCACCGCCTTTTACACTGCCCCCTGACCCTTTTATAGCCTGCTACATCACCACCATGTATTCATCCAGGGTGCTTGCTGTGGCGCTCCTCGCAAAGCCGGATGCAGCTCCCATGGAATATCCGCCGCCGAAACTCCGCCACGGCCATTTTAGTCGACTATATCCCCATCACATCACCAATATCACCAAACATACCGTTTTTCTTGGTCGAGGCAGATGTGGTAAGTCCCTTGCCAAGAGATGCCGACGCTCCCCGGGTGCGATTATCCCCCGTGATTATTACTGGCGTCGTACACATGCCTAAAGCGTCAATGAGGCACAATTCACTCGATCCAACACTTGGACCGCCTGCTGCCTGCTTCTCCTTTGGACGCCGCCTCTCCTCTGCTAAGATGATAAAAGCTGGCCCCCACACGAAGTTTTGTTTTCCCAACAGTGTCGACTCACCCCTTCCTATCGATGGCTCCCTTGGGAACAGCTGCAAACCCTTTTGATATTCGAAGCCCAACGGAGTTCAGTGGTAGCCCTCGAAGCACACCATCGTAAGTAGTTCGCCTTGCCGGAGCTTTACCGTACTTAATGTTTTTTAAGAGAATTTTCTGTATGGAGTACCTATCCCCCGACAGTACGATTCCGATCTCGAGATAATCGCAGAACGAGTTACACATCTCGTCTCCCATCTGGGGCCTCAGCTTCCGGAAATATCGCCGGCCCTTCGAACCAGCGGCCAACGGGTGACCATACCGGCGAAGATTCGCACCAAAGTCGCGACGAGAACCTGGATCAGAGTGGTGACGCCTCAAACCAAACAGGCGACGCGGATTTGGATCCAAACAGTGACGAAAATGGATATCAAGGTAGTGCTGACGAGCTAGGCCAAGGTGGTGATGAAGAGCAGGAACTGGAGGACCCTGAAATCGAGGAGTTTCGCAAGAAGATGAACTCTTCGATTGTGGTCGGAACTCAGAGGGTACTCAACACCCGTGAAAGGTTGGATCGAACAGGAATGTTTGATCTGGAAATGTCAGAAGCGCGGGGTGGAATGATTTTTGATTACGTGCGTCACTTCAATCCAGAACTCTGACGGACAGGTTTAATGACCATCGACTTTTACAGGAGGTACCGATGAGACATCACTCACCTATTAGACAATTAATTAACATTGAACCCGGTTGAAGGACGAACAAAGCCTAGTTCTTCGGCTCCTGTGCCGGATCCACGATTCGGTGGAGATCCAAGGCGAAGTAGGACCAAACCTGTGAGCCCAAGAGTGGAAATCTCTGTCACTTGCTTTCTGATCATCCTCTCTGCTATAGAATTGTGGTTCCAAGTCACAATAATTTCGAAAAGTGGACGAGAGCAGCCAGAGCTTTTAGTAAGGGATTCCATAACAAAATCCTCGTCTACGACTCGGATGCCCGTAAGAGGTCCGCAGGCAAGTGATCCTCGCATCAGCAATCTCCGCAGTTAAGGCTCAAATCATGGGCTTTGGCTTTTAGGAGCACTTTTTAATCAATATAAAATCGTTATCACAACGTACAGGATCCTCTCAGGGGATCTAGCTCCCGCTGACGCTGGGCTTCTACAAAAAGACTTATTTCTTCGCGTTATCCTCGGTATGGCAATAGCTTTAGAGGGCTCCTTACAAGTTAACCATCAACATTTACCTGGTTTAATTTCAATAGACGGCGGTGAGGTCATCCGTAATTCGACAACCAAACAATCAAAAGCCTGCCGTAAAATAGATGCAATATACCGCTGGTGCTGCAGCCAGAAACGCGTAAGTAGTGAGCACCGCTTGAGAGTAAGTTTATTATGGCGATGGTTTCTCATGCAAACTCGCGAATCCAGGAAGCCATCGCGTCCCACCAGTACGGGCTGTTTGCCAAATTCCTGCAAATCCCAGATCTTAATGCGGCCCGTAAAAGGAAGGCAAGTGCGGGAGACATTAAAGATGAATGAGCGACTCTAATGGTTTTTGGCCTTAGGAATTCCTTCAGCAATTCATTCTTGGTGATATGGATCGCGAGATTGCGGCCGCGGAGCCTACCAGTGAATTGGAGAATAGACGGCTGATATTCGAGAAGGTAAAAGTCGATCGTCGTCAACGAGAGTTTTACCAGGCACTTGAGAAGCGCTTAGATGAGCTCGGAGGACATCATCTCCGTCCTCGCGCGCTTGAGCGTGGCGGGGCCGACGCGGTCCGCCGGATGATCCTTCTCTCTCTTAAAGGTGCGGGCAAATCACGACCAGCAAAGCTGTTTGGCTCGATTGACTTATTTCAAACCGCATAGCGTACTGCCATCTTGATTTCGTGCACGTGGGCCCGGATGGGACGAGGAATCGCCGTGGTGGTGCCCGAGCATGCAACATCTGCGAGGAGAGGTGAGAGACCTCGAGAGCTTTTTTCTGGTCACGATCTTACCCTTGAACGCTGCTTAGAATGGACCATGGAAACAACTCCCGATTTTGCCGCTTGTGCAGTGAACACGTCATGAGGTTCTTCCCAAGAGACGAATACCGTCTGTCGAACCCCAAAATCAGAAAGATGTTCAATATTTTGCAACGCACCGAAAATGCCCCAGTGGGAAGTCGCAAATCAATAGTAATTTGTCAGTTCAGTGCCTTTGCCCGGGTTATCGCGGAGCGGTTGAGGGAGAGGCGGTTCGTATTTGTAGAGTGTAAGTGAGGACATGTGCAGATCGTGGATGTGTTTTCAACTCACTCAGCTCCTTTCAGTCTCTGACTGTAATATTGATGAGAAAAGAGCTGCAATGAGACGCATAAGATGTGAGCAGCATACCACAGTCGCTCTAGCAACCGTCAATCCTGCCGATATCCACGGTGAGGATGACCCGCGATCCTGTCAACATTCTAGTTTCTGATACCCGTGGATAGGTCTGGACTTGAGACCATTCGATTCAGTCATCCTGATGGACCTCTGGTGGGATCCTCTTTTCGATGCCCGCGCGTTTCACCAGGATCATGAAGTGTGCGTTTCAAACGCTGTTCGTCGGTGAATGTACGCTGACGCTTCATTCTAACGCAGAGACGTCGAAATTTACAAACTTTACTTCGAGAATACTGTCGAAAACCGTATCTTTGAGGTATGGTTCTTTCATATCCTGATTCCCATGATTCTGACTGGTGGGTGTCGAAAGCTGCTTCAACAACCGCCACGGATTAGTGACAGCAACCAAGAGATCATCCACCAGCTCGGGATTTATTCGACCCTTGAGAACCTCGACTTCCTGCTGAAACCTACATAGAGGTTTATTTTCCTTCAAGGCCGCCTAGCGCGCGTCATCAGGCGAGGCTCTAGATCACCAAGTAAAGGGGCTGGAGCTAACAATGCCTGCGCTATGCACCTATGCCCACCTCTGCCTACCTACCAGTCCCAAAAAAACTCTTGAATTACTTTCGGCTTTCTTTTTTTCTTTGTATTTCTCCTTTATTGGATGTCCTGTAAAATGTATTATCGGCCAGGGCAGTTGATCACTCAACCACCGTTGCCCCAAATCCAACCCATTTGCGAGCTTTACACGCTATCTCAGTTCAATACTACCGCTCTGTCTGTAGTGGAGGCGCGTTTTACTCTGGTGGCGGAGATGTCGCGGTGTGCGGAGTTCGAAACACCGTATGCGCCAAGGATGTGCAGGTCTGGAAGGGAATAGTTGAAGCCACAAATACATTTCCAGGGATGCCTTTCGACGCAACAAAGGCACCAGCCACGAAGTCATATCCCATTCACCGTACAAAATCGGAGGAACAGATGTGGCTATGGAAAATGAACATTCGTACGTATTAACCTACGCCGCATCCTCCAACGCTGGAGCGGAGCTAAGTTCATGTAACCGGCGCCGCTACGTTATCGAGCCGACAACCTCCGTGGCCTTAAATGTTTACGCTTCGTCAACCCTGCAAGGACCTAGGCGGAAGTCAATACGCACGCCCGTATAAGGTGGTCTACTGCTCGACATCAGGGTGCTGCTCCCATAACCACTCGAGGTGATGAAAAGCGGTCGATGAGCCTCTTGCTCGAATCATGAGGGATGAGGGATGAGGAAGAGCGATCATAGTTGCTGGGGCGTGTATGGCTTTGTTTGCACTCAGGGATTTGAAACGGGTGACACCTAGGATCTCCAAGCCACTTTCTGACCCAATTCCTTCTATCCCTTTTTCTTGTGATTTATACATCGCACTGCACGTATAGGGTGCTGCTGCACCGCCTCATGTCTTGGCATAGGCGTTTGACGTGGCGCTGCGGACATCGAAGCCCGCCCGGTAAGGAGGAACGTGCAGTACTAGTGGGAAAAGTCATGTCGGACAGCCATTACATATCGCCAGCGCGCCACCTGGGTTACCAGTGATACAATTGATTGTTGAGGAAGACTTGGTAACTTCCTTGTCAACGAAAGCCGACGCTCAGGGTTGCGATTCCCTTCCTGGCTCTGTGATTGGTTGTTGCTTCGTACACATGCCTAAAGCGTTCATCTGGGGCACAATTCATTCGCTAGGTGGCCTCCCTTCTCTCGGCTACGGCTCTGGACACCTCGACTTCCCTACGAGGATGATAAAAGCTGTCTCCTTGCACAAAATTTCGTTTTCCCCAAAATGCCGACTCGCCCCTCCTTAGCACTTCGTTTGCGAACACTTTCAAATTCAATCGACAGTCTACGTACCACAGAGTCCGTTGGTAGCTTCCGAAGCACACCATCGTAAGTGGTTGTCTCTCCTGCGGTTTTAATAATCGCTTAAGACGCCTAACCCGGTTCTAGAGAGTTTTCTGCATGGGCCACCTACCCAAGCACCGTACGATTTCGACCGCGAGTAGCTCCCCAAGTCGCAAGTCCCCTACCCATTGCCAGCCCGTCCAACCTGCACCCACCAGAGCAGGATACCGGCGAAGGCTCGAACCAAAGTAGTGACGGGGGCTCGGACCAAAGTGATGGTGAAGAGGTGGATCAAGACGATGAGGGCCCGAACGAACAATTGGACAATGAAGACCCAGCTGCGACGATTGCGGCAATCGAGCAGCATCGCAAGAAGATAAACTCATCCGTCGTGGTTGGCGGGAATATTGTGTTAAGTGCCCGTCAGAAGTTGACTCGGACGAAAATGTTTGATTTGGAGATGTCGGAGGCAAAGGGTGGGATGGTTTTTGACTACGTGAGCCACGTCGTTTGAACACTCTGACAGCGCCCGAGAGTAACCATGTGCATCGATTTCTACAGGAGGTATTACCGACATACTCGATTGCTCGACGTATAATTAACCTCGAGCAATCTCATTCCAGGATGATTCCGACATGATTTTAGGGCTTCTTTGCCGGATTCACGATTCGGAGCAAATCCAAAGCGAAGCGGGACCAACGCTGTGAGCCCAGCCGGGCAATGTCTATCGTTCCCTGACTAATCCCACCATCTCTTGCAGAATAGTCGTTCCCACCGAGGGGTATTTTGAAAAGTGGACGAGCGCAGCTCAAGCTGTCAGTAATGGATTCCTGGGCAATGTTCTCATCTACCACGGCCGAAAGAGGTCGTCAGGTAAGCGATATTAACAGGGATTGTTCCCGCAATTATGGCTTATAATCGTGTAAATCGACTCCAGCGGCACAGTTAGACCGATATAAACTTGTAATCACTACATACAGGATCCTCACAGGGGATCAGGGTCTCCTTGACCAGGGTTTCGTTGACCGCGGCCTTCTCCAGGACGGATTCCGATTCCTCCGCGTTATCCTCGGTACGTTCGCCAATTTCATCGATAGATATATAATACGAGGTCTAAGCTACTCATTTTTAATTCACATGGTATTCATAGAAGGGGGTGAAGTCATCCGAAACGAAACCAGGCAATCCGCCGCCTGACGTCAAGTCAACGCCTTGTACCATTGGTGCTGTACTCAAAAAAGCGTGAGTCGTAATCTCTATCTAGGGCTGCCCCAATATTGATGGTAACCCATGCAATGTGTTGGATCCAGAAAGCCATTACGGCTAACCAATTCGGGTTGTTTGCCGAATTCCTGCGCATTCCAAATCTTAACGCCGCTCGTAGAAGAAAGGCAAGTCAACCAACGAATTGACCATGACGAAAAGCTCTAACTCTCTAGGTCTCAGGAGTATCTCGATCAATTCATCTTAGGGGATGTGGATGACGCGGCTGTGCCCGCAACCCCTACAAGCGAATTGGAAAATAGAGCGTTAGGGTTCCAGAAATTGAGTTTGGACCGGGGGCAACGAGAATTCTACGCGGCACTCGAGGAACGAATGAACGAGGTAGCAGGACAGCACCTTCGCCCATATGCACTCAGTCGTGGTGGGGCACACAAAGTTCGTAGAATGCTCCTTTCTCTACTTTTAGGTGCGTTCGTTCTTACAAGATAACAGATTTGATTGTTCTAACCTGCTCCAACCCGTATAGCGTGCTGTCACCTCGACCTCGTTTCCGGACGCTCAGACAATACTGGTGGTGTCAGGGCATGCAATATCTGCAAGCAGAGGTGAGATTCCGGCCCAAGGTTCTGGCTACTCTCTCACCCTTGAATCCGACTTAGCCTGGACGCTCAAACCCGCTTGAACTCTTGCGGAGTATGCTTGGAGAAGGTCATGAGCAAGTTCCCAACAGGCCCCTCCAGCCTGACCAACCCCAAAATCAGGGAGATGGTCAGCATCGTGCGGGCTACCGAAAGGTTCCCTGAAGGACGTCGCAAAACGGTCATCTTTTGCCAATTCGAGGATTTTGCTAAAATCGTCGCGAGGCAGTTGACTCGAGAAAGGATCGGCTTTGTAAAGGGTAAGGACGTACGACCGTTCTTTTTTTTTTCGGACGTTTGAAATTTATTATCTTATTTCCAGTTGACGATCAAAGTATCGATGCAAAAGATGCGGCAATGAGACGCATACGATTTGATCCTGATACCAAGGTAGCTCTAGTAACTGTCGATCCAGCTAATATTCACGGTAAGTTTTGCCTCGATCTGCTCAAATTGGTGTTACAGCTGCTTAGACCATTGGATAGGCCTGAACTTGAAACACATCTCTACGGTTATCCTGATGGACCTTTGGTGGAACCCTCGTTTAGATGCCCGCGCGTTCCGCGAAAATCATGAAGTGTGCGTTCAACACGATCAAAATTTGCTCAGCAAACTTTATGCTCACCCTTAGCCTTGCTTCAGAGGAGTCAATATATACAGGCTTTATTTTGAGAATACCATCGAAAGCCGTATTCTTGAGGTATGTGACTTTCATTTCCTTGATCTTGACAGGTTTTCTGACAGGCAGCGCCAAAGTTGCTGTACCAACCGCAGCTTGTCGACGACTGTAATCAAGATATCTTCCATCGACTAGGCGTTCATTCAACTCCATACAACTTGGACCTCCTGCTGCAACCAACTCCAATTAATCCGAGACCAGAAGGGGAGCATCCCGTGGCACGGGTAGTCCAGCGAGGAAGGAGTTGATAGTCGTCGCGCCGCGCATCCCACCGAATCTTTCCCTAATTACCGCATTTTATCATTCTTGTTTGTGTCACCTTGGTGTTATTTTAAATTTTATTTAAGCAACTATTGTATTTCCCTATAAGATAGAGTTATAGAAACGAAACATCCGATCCGAGGATTGGATGACAGCACTTAATCACCCCATCCCCGTCGCCTAAAACTCAACCTATTGGTGAGCTGCGCACGCTACCCCGCTTCAAAGTTCACAGTAGAGGCATGGTTGAATATTGTGACGGAGGTCTCGGTAGACGTTCTGGTGTGTCTCCCTCCCGGCAACTTTTCGATCGTGGTCGGCTCCAGAGCTAACACGAGCCGGATGGATGTACCGATCGTACTCTGGTCGTATTTCGCTGTTCGATATCTGCATGTATCAATCTCATGCAAGCCCGGGGTCTCGGCGGTAAATGAAGAAGCAGTTGACGAGCATCTTGCTTGAATGAAGGGGGAAAGATGATGGTTGCTGGGGGGATGGTCTTGTTGGCGCGTCACGTGTGTGCCCTCGTTGGCAGAAGGTGGAATGCTCCGGCGGCGCCCCCTGACCCAGTTCCGTTCATCTCTCCTTTACTTTCTTTTTCCTTGTTATCGAGGTATTGCACTAGTACTATACCTATGGTTCGTTTAGATCGGATGCTGCGATGCCGCCATCTCTTGGCGTGAAATCTTTGTCGTGGTGCTCCTGACGCCGATGGCCGCCGGTCAGAGGGGGCGTGCGATCGGAGAAGCCATGCAGATCGCCAGCACAGCACCAGTGTTGCCAGAGATACAAATTTTCGGTCGTAACCTCCCTTGTCAACGAAAACCGCTGGTCAGGGTCGCGACCCTCTTCTAGGCCTGTGATTGGCGGTTGCTCCGTACACATGCCTAAAGCTATAGCAGGCACAATTCATTCGGTCCGATCCGTTGGCCCGTCTTCTCTTGGCTTCCCATCTGGACAGCTTCACTTCCCTACGAAGAGGATAAAACTATTCTCCTTGCACGAAAATTCATCTTCCCAAAAAAATCCCGACTCGCTC
>WSTY01000818.1:0-11549 GCA_019633465.1 Tulasnella sp. 417 | reverse complement strand
GTGAGCCAGATTGCTGGTTCGTGCCGACAGAGAGGGGGGGGGGTTATCTGGTTTTCTGGGTCGAACCAACAGTTTGGTTCAAGCCCCTCCCTCATGGAGGAGACCCTACCCGCCCGTGCCGACATTCCCCTGCTCTCCCTTCAAGTCCCTCATGCTTCATCCTTGTATAAAGACTCCAACGCACCTTTCTCCCTCTCTCCCTCCAACACCGTTGCTCATCGTCTCTCCCAGCCTCCAGCACTTCTCCTCCTCCCCCCAATAGCTACCTAGCCTCGCTGCTCCTACTCGCTGCTTTGCCTAGCCTCCTGTTCATCATGGCCTCTGTTGCTACCGCCCCCAGACCCATCCTCAAGTCCTCCAGTCGCAAGAGCTCGACCTCTTCGACCTCCTCCTGCGACTCTATTCCCTCGTCATCTCGAGCCCCTTGCGTCCAATTCTCAGCTTGCCTTTCAACCACCTACCTCACTCACGGGTCTGCCGACTACAACCGCTGCCCGATCGACGTGACCCCCAACACTCTGGCGATGCCCAAACGTGGTTGCCCCGGACGCACCTACCGCGACGAGCAAGCTGCTGCTCTCGCTCAATTCAGGATGGAATCGGAAGGCCGTTCCATGCCTGCTTTGGTCTCTGACGATGGCTTCTCTTCGTCTGAAGAGTCTGGTGAGCAAAACTCGAACCACCTCGGTTCGAATCTGAACCAAGGTCTCTGACACCGCCCCTGCCCGCCTCTCTCTATCAGACGCTTCAATACCCTCCCCAACCGCTTATACGTACCCCATCCCACCATCTCTCATGAAGTCGTCGAGATCTAGTCACGGCAGCAGGCGCTCGAAGCCGGCGCCGTCGCCGTCGTCGAGGTCGTACGCCTACAACCCGTCCTACCCAATATCAACTTCGCCTTGTTTCGAATCCGACGGCCGCGACGACATCTTCGGCGGCTTCTAATTGGGCCTCGCAGCTACCTCTTTGTTCTTTTCTGTCAGGTCGAGCCCTTGGGATTTCGGGTGTGCGCTCCCTGGACCGTCTGGTACCGGTGACCACCTCCTGTCCACTTTTCTCCTCAAACGCAATGGTCTCATCCCCATGCTACTTGTTCTCCTCTATGGCTCAGCCCTCATGTCCCCCTCGACCACCTTCGGGCGTTTTTCCTATATTCTGTCTTTTTATTATCTTTTGTTTTTCTTTTCGTTCTTCGTCGCTGCTGCTACTGCCCTCTCATCCATTCCTCCTCCCTTCCGCACACATCCAAGATCCTGTCTGTTCTTCTGTCTTCTGTTCCCTCCCCCTTCCAGTTCATCCGAAGCAGTGCGCACTTTTGAACTGTACCCTTTCTCATAACCTTGGTTGTACTTCCGCTCTCCACGCATAGACACTCGCTAGTTTAGTGAGTACATAATAATCCCGTCATTAATCATCCTCCTTCGGTTGAAAACTTCGCTTCCCTCTCTACCCCCTCGATTGCAATTGAAGTTGGTTGTAAAGTTTGAATCTTGTCTGCGCATGGGAGCGAGCGAGCAAAAGGCCTCAGCCGTCATATAAGCTCAACGCTCTCACCTGGATTCCCCGATGAACGTACGACGCGCGCAGTGCGCCCTGAGCCCCTCCCTCATCCCTTGCGGGGTATGTACAGCAATGAGGTTGCATTTGTACTCGTAAATGACTCTTAACGTTCATGCAGTTTTTCGTCTTCGACGCCTCGATGAAGCCAGTGCTCGACAAGGCGCAGTAGCGACACGACACGACACACACGACTCAAGCGGGCCCGCGTAGGGCCTCCCTTTCCTTTCTCCCTGTGAGGAAGTCACACCAAGAACTTGTTCCAAGCATCCAGTTCGCCAGCTGTTGCTCCTCGCTGCTGTGGAAACTATCAAACACCATGAGGCATACACGTCCTGAGAGGGTCAACTGGTCCCTCGTAAAAAAAAACGACGCGTTCTTCGCCACGACATGTCCGCCGAATCTTCGATTGGACGGAGGGTGGATGACCCGAGTGGCAACCAACTTATTTTTTCTCTCCCTGCTTGCCAATGGGCTGCCATCCGTTTCGGGGGCGCCTTTTTCTTGCTTTTCTCTCGCTCTCCTTCGGTCTCCTGGGCTCTGGATCGACATGTAATAACTTATACCCGCGCTTCTTTTCGGTGTTGGGCGTTCCTTTCCTTTCTGCCCCTGGGATATTTCCATGCGGCGCACACAATCCACGGACGGTCCCCCAAGTTTCTCCGGAGGGCGAATCGCTCAACTTTCTCAAAGAAACCGAAGGCCGGCTTTGAAGCCTCCGGGAGCTGCCTCGATGCGCATATGTGGCCGTACATTCCACGCACGCAGTTCCTGTCCTTTTGCCAAAAAGTCGGTGGTAAGTGGGTGGAGCCCGTTTCACAAGGCACTGGGTCCGAGGAGGCTGGCTAGGGTTTTGCTGCAAGTCTAGAGTGCGGTCTGCAGCATAGGAGTCGGCGCCTCCCCTGCGTTTTTTGCGCGTCGGGCATCAATCACTTCGCTTGGAATATGCATGGCCGTGGTGCTGTCTTGAGATCTTGAGATGCTGGCTGGCTTTCTCCTTTTTTTTTCGCGCCTTTCGCAACACTTCTGGCCGACCCCGCCACTCTGGGTGGAAGACCGGTCTCTTCGGGTGGCATTGTCAAAATGTGAGACGTGTTACCCGACGATGACGATGACTGTGTCCCTTGTCGTCACTCTTCTCCTTTTCTTCCCTCCTTGAATATGAAGCGAAGAGAGGGGGATGAACGCCGGGTGAGTCGTGTGCTGCATGGGCAATATGTGGCTGTTATTCTTGGATAATTCACCGGCGGACAATGATCATCTGCAATATGAACGAATAGGTGATAGACTGGGTGTCTTAGACGCCCCCTCTTCTGCGGCGATGACAGCATAGAGATAACTATTCAATTCGTATCTAAGCGGGGGGTGTGCTAGAAGGCCGCCATGAACGATGGTAAGTTTCCCGACGCTTCAGCGATGATCATATGCCCTCATGCTTGCGACTCTCGGGGAGAACAGCTGATGCTCGGACGGTCCGTCATCCTCTCCGTGTTTCCGATTGAACTTCTCCGAGGTGCACTATGCTGCCGGCATCTCATCGAACTTCAGATGCTTCGTGCTCGTTGTCCAAGTCGACGGTCCGGCGAATCAGCACAGCACCTTGTGGACATATGACGACAGTGAACACTCATTCCGAATCACCACTCTAAAATTCAACACCCTAAATTGCGCGGAGAGGCATGCAGTTCCGCTCCTCTTCGACCTGCGGATGGCGATGACGCGATTCCGTGCCCGTTTGCAAGCCGTCCCGACCTGCGAGCCCGCCTCAGCAAGCATGCTGGTCGCTGCGCGAAGCAACCCAGCGGCGACATGAATATTTAATAGTATTTTAGCCCTGGAAAAACGAGGTAGATAAGATAGACCTTCTTCCCTTGACGATTAGCGATTGGATAGCCTTTGGCTGGCCTGGATGGTCTCATGGCTCGCCTAGTGCCCAATGAACCTCGGCCCACTATGTTAGATGTAAACAAGCCAAGTCAGAATAGAATACACGATGGAATGGCCTAGAATATTGTGACTCTTCTTCGCCATCGTTCGGTTCTACGTCGCCCGATGGGTTTGGAGCTCGGACGGTATCGGGTGCTGGGGTCCGCTCTCGAGTTGATGCGAGCCAGGCGGTGGGGCGACCACGCTAACGAGGCCAGAGTCAACGACGATCGTAAGCAGGGTCCCTTGGAGCGCAAAACGCCGAAAAAGTCGGTAGGTTGGAGCATGAAAGTCCGCGGACTCACCGCCGTTGGAGCTCAACCGCGTTCGGTAACTTCCATTTCGCTTATGGGATCCCGTTCCGCAAGGTGTCGATTTCCAACCGTGCGAACTTTCCCAGTCCTCCCCTCGATCCAGATGTGGACTGTGCCCTTTCCCTCAACAAATCCATTCTCTTTGTACGTCTAAAATTCTCGCCCGTACCCCGCAGGACAACAAGGGATTCCCGCAACGTGGATCAAGGCTGCAATTCGTCACCCCCGCATAACGACGGGCATTCTCATCCTCCGATGTCTCCCACAGACAAACGGCTGCTTCGTCCGACTGCTCCCCAGTTCGCGCCGACAAGGGAGCGGGCTCGTCCAGGCTGGACTCTTTCCCGACCCACCCTCTTTCACCCCGCCCCTGGGTTGTCCGACCCATTCCTTTTTCTCATTCTTCGATAGCGGGCACCAATGCAAAATATTCGGACCGTACGATCATATTAGCGGGTTCGACGCGGCTCTGGGCCTCTCCCCCCGTCTGTTCGATTGCGATTCGATTGCATACACGACTGCCTACCGCAGTGCGAACACAATAGGAACATCCCTCGACCTCCGACCGGACCTCAGTTAGCACCTCGCTCATCCGTTCTTCATCGGGTTGGACGAGGACGGATATAGCAACGATGTGTTTTGCAATGTGGGTGCAGCGTTGCACCCAATCACCTTGTTCGCTAAGTCGCACAGAAGTTGTTCTTGAGACTTGTGTGAGTCCTGGCATCTGCCGCCATCGATGATCGCCGCGTTGGGTATGCATATCGCGGGGGTGGTAATCTTGGCTCTGGGCCTCTTTTCATTCTTCATTATGTACTCTAGACTGTACTCGATGCACGACCCTTCGAGTCTGGGTCGGTGGCATTCAGGTCTGCCGTTATTCGAGGAACGACACCAATAACACGCAATACCGACGTCTTTCAGTATGAATGTGTTCGTTATTGGTGGCGTATACTTGTCTATACAAATAGTTAACCCATCCATCTTGGCATTCTATAGAAGTTCGCCGTGCTTCTTCGATGGACTGCTGAGAATGAGAAAAATTAGCTTGCATCACCTCCCGGTGGTTGGTCATCGCATACCATTTCCGTTCAAGCACTCCCCACACCCGCAGCATGTCCGACTCCCTGATGGCGTTTACGTGTGATCCTTCCTATTGCACATGCAAAAGACTTTGGTCAGACTCACACGACCGTCAGCAAGTGCCGTTCGGTGAACATCGGATTGCCTAGGGAAGGAAGGAGGATACCCCCCTCACGGTGTACAGCCACTTTAAATGTTCCCAAGCGGGCTCGCGGTCACCGTTGTACCGGTGTTTTATGATCGCTTTTTAGGAAGGAACGTCCTTTGACCGCCCCATACCAATTGCACGGCTGGCAACGCCTCGTGGATGATAGACGCGACATGTCGTTTGACCGGAACAAGTGACTAACTTGCTCGTGCCAATACTAACTGGGATTCTGAAGCTCACCCATACCTTCCAGAGGCTTTGACTTCCTTCGCCTACCTGTATTCAGGAAGACTGGTTCCGTAGTTGCCATACCATATGTAGCTTTATTCCCATTGAGCCCATAGCACCCGAACAGTGGGATACGTTCCAATAAGTGGATGGGGCCAACGAATTTGTATTTCGATGTATCAAATACAATAACAGCTATTCTACCCCGTAATAAACCCGCTGTTGTGTAGTAATACGCGCTTGTTTAAGGCTGCGTCGTGGTCCTCGTGTTACGGTGGGATTCCTGGTCGCGAGAGCATTCTGCTGACCCAGCGTTCAGACTGCCTAACAAGGCAATCTCGCTCCACCCGGCCCTGTCAAGCTCTATTCACGCTCGCCACGCTCCACGGAGCTTCCCCAAATGCCTTAGGCCTCTGCGAAGGCCGATCGGACGTATCAGGCAGCCAAGGGGCAGGTCGGCATCCTGTAGCTTGTCTCAGACGAAGTTCCTGGTACCATAGTGGATACTCACCATTGAATAAAGGTAGAATACGCGGGTGGTGGTTACAAGTTACATCGAGCTCGCCGCTAATAAATCAGAGGCTCGTTTTAGCTTCGGCCTCCAGTATTCACAATGAGAGCGTCATGCTAAAAGCAGTATGGTCTTCCCCCTCCATACTGTCGGGTTCAGAGCCTACCTTGGGAATACCCCTGAACAGTTCGGGTGATCAGATAGAACAAGCTGACATGGCCTTCGCCCGCCTCATTTCTGAGAGGATGGCCTGCTGTGGTAATATCAGGTGTATGCCTCCAACTCGCCTTGAGTGTAATACATGCTAATACAGTGGCTCTCGAAACGGTTTGGAACGAGGTGGATTGGACAATGAGTGTGAGCGTCGCAGGTGCCGGGGAATGACCCCAACTAGTGGCTCCAATTCCAGGAAGAACGGACAAATCGGCCGGTCGGCATATATAGCATTCATGCGATGTGTTTAAGTGGAGTTTAACTGCACTTTTTGGGAACGGCCTGAGAGAAACGGCACTACTAGCCGATGCCCCTGAACAAGGGAGCTTTCAGCGGAACGGTGTTCTTGGTGGCTTCAAAGAAGTGGACTACAGCCTAAAGAACCCAACTAAGCTGATGGTGTGCACATGCCTTGAATGCAGGCGATCGCCCTTCGGCCAGTTACGAGCCTCTGGGCGTCACGGTACCCGGCCCAATGAAAGCCCGAGATCCCGCACCTCTGCAACCAGAGCTTGCCAAAAAGCAGCACTCTTCCCTTCCAAAAATCGAATTGGAGGTAAGAAAAGCTCAACATTTCCCTTGGGATACCATTCGGTTCCCAATATCCAGTTTGCTCGCATACGAGCTCGCTGCCGCGCGCAACTGAAACCTCACAGCGATCAGGGGACTCTTCCCTCCTATGGTAAATGGGCACTCCCGGAGAAACCTCGACTAACCTGACTCAGTGCTCCTGAAAGTAGAGGCCTTGTAAAAACGCCATTCCGAGAACAAGGCCTATCAGCAACCGAGGTCCAAGTGCTTTTGCATTTAGACGAAAAGCCTTTACCATGCCCGCAAAGGAAGCTTGAGGGTAACAGTTCGTTTCTCCGGCCCTCTCTCAGATGCTCCCAATTGTTTGCTATTAACAGGCTATCCCTTCCAGCCAAACGGCTTTCCGTCTGCCATCTTGGGCTTCCGAGCTGGGATCTCCTAAGAAGACGCAGGTGCAGATACGTGCCCTACCCTATGTCCGCCTCTTGAGCGCTCAGTTTACCACTTTGGTATGAATTCTTGATTATTCGCCCCGAGCCTGCGCACCTCGAGTCCCCGTCCTTCACGGGTTTTCGCCTTGAAACGTGCCCTATCTCCGCTCCCCGCCCTCTTCACATCCAATGCTCCCTGTTCAAACCCCAAGCTGCCACCCGATCTCACTATCGACGCTGTCACCAAACGTGCAAGGGCGTTATCGTTGTCGTGTGCGCCCGCGACGTCGGTCTCCCGCGGTGCGGGGTCTCCAGCTGGGCAGTTAAGGTTCAGCGTCGGGAAGAATCGCTTCGATCCTTGCCACCCCTCGTTAGTTCTCGCTTTCCCCCGCACACGCCCTTGTTATCATCCCGACCTTCAAGGTTTTGCGCCGGGGGCTCAGTCTCCGGCTGGTGCTGCGGGATCTCCGGGACTTCGGAGGCGAAACGTCTCGGAGTTTCTGCTGTTTCGGTAGTCAAGCTCAAAGTCGTCTTCGAACTCGTTCAAAAGGCCTTTGATGTTCTTCCAGTCTTTACCCTACCCGAAAATGATGCCTCTCACAGCAAGAAGACTGCTTCGTGGTGGGAGATCGTTAGCGAGGAACGTGTTCTTCCTCCCTCTAGGTCAAAGCCCGGTGGCGGGCTTACCGGCCGGGTGGTCGGAACGGAATTTGTATGGCTTCAGCCGAGCTTCCCCTTTAGGAACGGATCTGTCTAGTAATATCATTCTGAATATCCTGGAGTTCTCCCCAGTCTTGCGTGTTTTGGAGGGCAGGATGCGCGTTTCCGGTCCGGTTTAGGTTTACATGGGTCTGCTTGATGGCCATCCCGAGCCTTTCGGCTACATACATATATTATTAAAATCTGTGTCGGCTCTCGCAGGTAATGGGCATCCTCTCCTCCTGTTTGTGACCACTTGCCATTGAAGTTGGCACTGTGTTCTTTCTTAGTACAACGTAGTCGTTTATGTATTATCTATAATAATGAATGTACTTTACCTGTGTTCTTTCTTAGTACAACGTAGTCGTTGAGAAAGAAAGAACAGCAGGGCGAACTAACAAACGCGCTACTTAAACGGGAACGAACAAACACGGACAAAGGTATTCTACTTAACAACAACACTCCCACTCGTGGTGTTCGCATCCGGCGGGTTTGTTTCGACAAGACAATGAAGGAATTTGTTGAATAGGATGGAGGCGAGAGGTTTGGTGAAGATGTCGGCGATGTTTTCGTTACCAGAAACGTGTTCGACTGTAATGTCTTTGTCGTCTTGAATGCGTTCGCGGACGTAGTGGAAAACGCGCTTGATGTGCTTAGCTCGACTGTGATCGTTGGCGTCTTGGGCGAGGATTAACGAAGCGTTGTTGTCGCCATAGATAGTCGTAGGACCACTTTGAATACAACCGAGGTCGTGTAGGAGTTCTCTGAGCCAGATAGCTTGTCGTGCTGCATTACTGAGGCCGAGATACTCCGCTTCCATGGTCGAGTTGGTGACGACGCTCTGGCGTTTGCTGCTCCAGCTGATAGGCCCGTTGTCGAGATAGAATACATATCCTGAGGTGGATCGGCTGGTATCGGGACAATCTTGGAATGAGGCGTCGGAGTAGGCGGTGAGGAGGGGAGTATCGAGGGATGGTCCGCCGAGGACGAGAGCGTAGTCGAGGGTACCCTTGAGATACTGAAGAACGCGTTTGACGCCCTTCCAGTGTTTCTTACCGGGGTTATTACCGAATCGGCTAAGCTTCCCAATGGCGTAAGCCAAATCGGGTCGAGTCCCTAACATGAGATACATGAGGCTACCAATGGCCTCGAGGTATGGTACCTTCGCCATGAGCTGCATCTCCTCGGAGTCTTTCTTCGGAGAATCGTCGATGGTGAATTGGTGATTTGCGATAACTGGAGTGTCGACGGGGTTGCAGTCTAGCATATTGAATCGTTCCAGTATCGTTCGGGAGTATTTGCTCTGGGAGCCGGTGATGGTTCGGGCCTTTCGATCGCGTTTCCACTCGATCGCGAGGTAGAAATGGAGGGGGCCGAGATCCGAAACTTTGAATCGCTTCATGATGAAGGTCTTGGTTTCGTTCATTCGTAGTCGACTACTTCCGGTAAGTGCCATATCGTCGACGTGGGTGACTAAGATGGTAATATCGTCGCCGTGGTGGTCGATGTAGACGCAGAAGTCTGCCGTACTACGTACCAACTTAAAGTCCTTGAGGGTCGACGTGAGGGTTTCATGCCAGTAGAGCGGCGATTGGCGCAGACCGTAAAGTGTCTTCTTCAGTTTCCACACTTTGCCGTCTTCGGTTCGGAAACCTTCGGGCGGCTTCATGTAAACTTCTTCCTTGAGATTTCCGTTGAGGAATGTGGACTTGAAGTCCAGCTGGTCGATGTCCCAATCTTTGCTAGCGGCGTAGCTAAAGATAGCGCGGACGGTATCGAGCCGGGGTACTGGGGCGTAGACTTTGTCGTAATCTTCGCCCTTCCTCTGGAAATCACCGCGAGCGACTATACGTGTCTTGAACTTATCAGTTCGACCGTCAGCTCCGGTTTTCTCCTTGAAGACGTAAGTACTTGGTATTGCCTTTCGTCCTTCCGGTAGGTCGACTAGTTCGAACGTGCCCGTCTCTACGAGACTATTGTATTCATCTTGAATCGACTGCTCCCACTGTTTGGAGTCGGGACCTGAGATCGCTTCGCGATAGGATCGGGGGTCCGTAGCTGCCAAACCGTAGTCGAAGGTCGTGCGGGCGTATTCGTTTATAGAAGCTAGTCGAACCTTGTGCTTCGGGGTCCAGGTCGTGTCGACGTGACGAGGTGGAGGACCTACGCTCCGCTGCGGACGAGAGGCTGGTGGAGGTGGTGGAGGCAATGAAGATGGATCGGGAGGTGGAACGGGATCAGGGGTAGGAGTAGGAAGTGGATCAGGAGTGGAGGAAGAAGATGGGGAGGGGTTAGGACGAGTCGACGAGTCAGCAGTGCGTACTGGTTGAATCTGATCTTCATCGTCGTCGGAATCGTCGTCGTCTTCATCTTCGTCGTCGTCGGTGTGCTTTTTGATAGTCAGAAGTTCTTTGGAAGAGGCGTAGGGCACATCCTCCAAGAAGGTGACATCACGTGACGAGACAATCTTCTTACTCACTGGGTCGTAGCAGAGCCAGGCCTTTCGATTGGGGTCGTACCCAACGAAAATCATCTTCGTGGCCTTCGGCGCTAACTTCCCTTTCCGCACTTTCTTCGGTATGTGTACGTATGCGGTACATCCGAATGGTCGCATGTGAGCGGCGGACGGTTTGTCTCCATTATTCCACAGCGTATAAGGGACGTATCCGGGGATAGCCCGAGAAGGTGAACGATTGCGAGTGTACATCGCGTACTGCACTGCGTCTCCCCAATACGAATCGCCTAAGTTCGCGTCGAGCAAACAGCTCACCATAGCGTTATTTAGGGTCCGATTCAGCCTCTCGGCTACTCCGTTCTGCTCTGGAGTGTAAGGGGTCGAGCGACGATGGTGAATACCCTTGAGGGTACAGTACCGTTCGAATTCTCCTTCGAATTCTCCGCCGTTGTCGGTCTGGATGGCTTTTAGGACGTGACCAGTATGCTTCTCTGACCTAGTTTGGTAATCTTTTAAGGCGTCGGCGGCGCCGGACTTCTCCTTTAAACGATAGATGACTCCAAATTCGGTATGGTCGTCGAGGAAGCTGACATAGTACTTGTATCCCTCTCGAGTAGGTGGGAAGGGACCACATATGTCTGAGTGGACAAGCTCGAGGGGTACGGTGCCACGTGATCTGCCGGTGGTCGGGAAGGAGGATCGGGTATGTTTGCCTCGAAGACAAGAGTCGCAGTTGTTGCTCCCACTGACTTGAACATCGAGTTCGAGGTCAAGGACGAGGTCTTTACGTGCGAGTTCGAGGAGGGAGGAATGCCCGAGGTGAGCCCAGCGGCGATGCCAGGTTGCCGGCGGCAACTTGCTGACGCGCGCTTGGTCGGGCGCTTGTTGAGAACGAATGACTTCTCCGCGGCACTTGTAGGAGTTACCAACGCGCGGTACTGACAGTTCGAGTACTTCACCGTCCCAAATATCAATTCGTTTCGAACAGAATTGAATTCGGCGGCCAAGGTCGTCGAGGTGACTGATGGAAATGAGGTTCATAATGCCGGGGGCGTGGTAGGCGTTGGTAATGCGGAACTTGGCGGGCTCTGACTTCGGAGGGTGGAAGACGATGGTGATGGTACCGGTTCCGAGAGCGTGAGTCGAAGCACCGTCTGCTGCTAGACCGATGGGCAGAGGACTGGGGAAAGGTTTGTAGTCTTCGAAGGCGGTGACGTCGCCGTGGAAGACGCGAGTAGCTCCGGAATCGAATTCCCACCACTCTCCCACTGAGTTTTGGTCCTTAGTAGCCTTAGCTTCTTCTGGCGTAGCGTCTTCTTGGAGTTTCGCTACCCATCCTCTGGCGTCGGTGGGGGGATTCTTATCGCCCTTATTGCCCTTCTTCTGCTTGTCCGATCGACGCTGGTTCGATGCGTCGGCTCCTACTTGAGCTTGCACTTGCATCTCTTTC
>WSTY01000817.1:0-14417 GCA_019633465.1 Tulasnella sp. 417 | reverse complement strand
CAGCATTTAGAAACATTCGGTCTCTTTTGTGCATCAAACGCCCAACAATCTGTCATCAAGCTGCAAAGCCTAACGATTTGCGACAGGTCCTCGTCTTCACTAGCCGAAGGCACTTGGCCTTCAATCACTCTCATCGTAATAGCTGTTCCCGAATCAAGTTCTGAGAACGGAAGCTTCTCTGTTACGATCTATTGGGAAAAATATTGTGGATTCAGTGACCACGACCTGGGCTCGGAGCTTCCTAATCCTCTTACTTCCCAACAGACCCAGCCAGCTGACCAAATATCGCTCGCTAAACCTGGATAATCCCCATTGACGACTTCGGGAGGCGCCCAACGCAGTGACCAAGCCGGTCCGGTTAACGTTAGTTGATTTCCGGTGGTATCCACGTGTATTTGCTGGTGATCCTCCTCGTGGACTCGATTATTGCTCTTTGCCACTTCGTCGCTCCCTTCCATTATGGCTCCGTCTCTAGACTCTCTTACGACGCGAGCAGAGCCAAAGTCGGTAATAATTGCGTGAAATGATGCACTGACGAGAATATTGAGCTGTGGTGGCGTTGAGTCCAGATGTGGTTCTATAGGCGAGGGTGGATCAATTGACTCACTGACTTGAGATCGCCGTGGCAAATCGGCGGTCGGCGGGTATGAAGATATCGGAGGCCCTCAAACATATCCTGAATCTGTGACAACCACGTTATGGCTTTACGGAAGTCTCTTTCTGGTCGGATGGATACTCACGAGGGAAATGCGTTCGGGAATTTCCAACTTTCCCGCCGCAAGAAACTCGCTCACGTTCCCATTAGGCTCCCATCTCATAATTATCCAAGCCTTCCCGTTTTCAAAGTCGTCTACGAACGCCAAGAGGCGGATAATGTTCTCGTGAGACAGTCCAGCCATCGTTTCGACCTCTTGAGCAAAACTCTACGGATCAGGGAGTAAGTGTCTGGTAACGACCGGGAAGAATCGGCGCCCTTACATTCTCAAACATGTGTAAATCTATTCCTTGGTGAAACCGAAGCTTCTTGACTGCCACTTTCTTATGGCGGCTCCATATCCGTCGTTTAAACGTCGCCTGGACCACTTCAGCTTTGCCACCCCATTTCGACTTTCCCAAAGGAGTACCAGTGATTGCACCTGGATGTGCTCGGACGTTTGACAGCCTGTCTAGTCGCTGTCGCTGTGGGTCGTCCAACTTCCTCAATTGTCCGCTCCATCTCTGAACGGGAACCTGGACCCACCGCAGAAAGCTTCCTATGGTTTGTGTTGTCCACGGCTACCTCACCTTCTCCTCCGTGTATATTGAAGGGTTTATCTTCGTCGATATCGTTATCTTTGATCGACCCTTCAGGCGGCGCCGGGGGCTTCAAGCGGTGCCGATCGTGAATGGGTTCAAACAGCTTGGATGCGATTTTTTCCATTGTGCAAGGTTCCAATAATACTAAAAGATTGAGAGTAGAAAGGTATTGCGCGTCGTCACGTTTATAAACGGCAGAGGAACGTGTAACAGCGAAACGCCGAAGCTTGAGGTGGCCAACGGAAGTATAACACGTGTGCGAAAAACCCGCTTCGAGGTCATGGAAACCCCAAGACGCGACTCAACACCCCGAATTTTGACTCGGTCCTTCATCGCCTCATCAATCGCCGATGTGGTTTGTCGCCGGTGGATAAGAACACCGCACCTGCACACCGTGGTTTGCTTCTTCAGAAGCTGTCTCCTCCGATGGGAGGGAACTGTTCCACATGATGATGTTCCATATATAATACGATCCCAAACTGTCGGTAAGGGATCGGGGAAGTGTCACCGTCCACAGGGAACAGTGAAATCGGGAAACGTGATACGTTGATCGCCGTGGTGGCAACAGCAGGAAACATTCTTTTCGCGCCACCTCCACTTTTCGGCCACTATCAGTGGCTGCGAATTTGGTCATGTTCACCCAATGATGGCCAGCAACGACGTGCAAAAACCACGTAAGCATGTTCTCCTCTCTGTTCTGGTTAACGCTCGGACTGGAACCGTGCCGATTTCTTACTTGTGTATATGGTTTCCTATGTGTTTAGGCCTACCGTGTAAACATCTCTCGCTGAGCTTCTGTTGCATAGACGTTCTGGAACAGACAACAGGTACCTAAGAGAAATCTTTATCTCTAGCTTGATCAAACGGAGTGTGGCAGCGATGGGAGCCTTTCCACTCCACACCAATCGACTATATTTAATAGATTTATCAAGGATGCAATACTTGGAAATGAAGATTTCCTGTGGCCCAGCAAGATCCAGCTTCGCCGCTTTTCAAAGCCAACCTTATCCTCTTCACCGCCTTCGAGGGTATTCATGCCCGGAGGGAAGTATCACACGTAAGCCACATCTGACGCTTGCCTTCATATTAGCACCGCTATGGGTGCTTCAATTGGCATCTCATGAATAGTCGATGGTCGGCACTCAATAACCATGTCTCCCATACTTCACTAGGACCGCCGAACAACCTGTTCGTGAGTAGAAACGGCAGAAGAAACCAGGCGTATTTGGCAACCTCCAGAAGCGCGGTGGTATTTTAAGCTGCGCCGTCTTTCGTATGCGGGAGGAGAGGGCGGGGGAGTCGATGTTGGTGATTGGCATTTTGGTCCCGCTCAACGAAATGGTCATCATAAATCTGTAGAAGGAGAAAGAAGGTCAGAAGCTATAGCAAAAGTAGAATCAATAAAGTCTCGATTTGCACGTACCGAACTCCACGCCGTTACGTCCGCTATCTGCCGAAATCTTCCACTGGATTCTAGAACGCGCCCCACGTTGACCGAATCGCAACAGCTGTTCGATCACAACGACAACGTCAATTGATCCGCGCACACGACGCGAGGTCTAGGGAAGGTTTCGCCAAAGTTGTAGACATGAGGCGGAGCAGGCTGGGGTTTTGAACACCGAGTTGAGGTGTCGCGGTGGTTGGTGGTCGCTGCTGGCTCCAGGAAAGTCTTGGCCAAGACGACCACCAACTGCAGTTGACGTCCACCTGCCGGAGAACTTGGTGTAGCTTAGTGGAGGGGGTAGGCTGATAACGGCGAGAATAGAGAGCGTGCGATGCAGTAGTTTCGAGCAAAATCGACGTGCGAAACACGCTCCATCACTCCACTGTCAGGGACTTTGGCGCAAATTTGAGCAAATTTGAGTATATCCCTTTGACAGGTGTAGCAAGCTCTGGTGAGCGTGTAGTCCAAGATAGCCTGTATTCATTTGTGGGACTGTAGTCACTTGCTTGACGTGAAATTTCAGCGTGGCCAAGTCTCTTCTAGGGACGGGATACGTGATTCTTTGCTGGTTGTGTTCCGCACGTCGAATTTGCTCAAATTTGGCGGATCGCACGCTCTCTAATGAGAAGTTCGTCGTCGACCTCACCGCTCGCTGTCCCCCCCTCGGGACGACAAGACGGCGCCCAGCGCTGTTGAGTCGCCCCATGGCTACCTTTTCGCGGTAGGGGGGATAAGTAAGTCCTTCGGGACTGAAACTAAAAGCCAAAAATGTCTCTATCGTGGCGCGTAATCACCGGCGGTGGCCTAAAAAACCACAAGTGCATGGACGCATCCCCAACCACGAGAAACATACGACGACTACTCTACGGAAAGGATAGCATCCCTGTAGCGGGCTCTGTACCTAGTAGATAGCTGGAGTAGGACGGAAGGAACCTCTAAGAGGAACCCTACCGCCCGCGACGCCCCTAGGACTAGAAGACAGGCGACGAGCAGAGTCTCCGAGCCGACCTTCGAAAACACCCAAAGGGCGTCGAGCTGAGAGACCCCCCTCCTCTGAGGGCCGGACTCCAGCAAACGACTGGTTACTCCAAGCCCACAAAGGGCGACGACGACCCCCAGTCCAAACCACAAACCCTACGACCTAGCCTCGAGGTGCTGACGTGGCCCGCGCTTAGGAGGGCACAGCCCATCAATAAGCGAAACCTTGATCTCAGTAAGCAACATGAGGCGAGGGAATCGTGAACACCAATCGGAGCCACGACGATAGGGCGAAGGGGTCAGGACGCCCGGTCATTGGACTGGGCGACACCGGCCCCCCCGCCAAATAATTATGGCCGGATGCCATCAATGAGATGCATCCGAACGTATCACAAGGACCAGAGCGGGAGCCGAAGTCCCCGCCCGTGAGTACTTAAGGTGTAGGGACAGCAGGACGCTGTACCCCATCACCACACGATGAGCACGCAACAAACCAATGCTTCACTCACCCCAATCGCTACCACTCCGACTGCCAACCCGGATGTCAATGAGCCGATGGACGGAACAACCGGTCAACAGACCGTACCAATCGACCCCCCAAAGACCCCGACTAAAAACGGGTCCGGCAGCGGCCAAGGCGGAACGGGCAAGAGCCCGCCAAGCCTCAGCCGCCAGGGAATCAAAACGACTCCGTTTCGAATCCCTTCACTCATCTCGGCTTTCGGCCAGGTATGAGACACCGGTCTTAACCCAACCTAGACCACTCTGCTGACAAATCATGTCCAGAACCTAACTCTAACGAACCTGGACAAGGTTCCGCTGGAGGAGGCGATCAAACTCTTGATGAAAGAGAAGATCCAGGCAGCCCAGGAGGAACGCACCCTCCTCGTGTCATTCCCAGTCTACTCCGCCCCCCGTTGCATGAAGACCGGAACCCTGTGGAAGGAGATGCTCTCCGACCCCGAGGTAGCTGCAGGCGTCGTCACCGAACGCATCCTAGGCAAATCCTTCGTATGGGTCAGCGTCTACAAGACCACCCGCATCACCGAATCCGAGGTCAACCTTTTCAAGGAAGGCCTGGCCGAAGCCCAGCTAGCGGAGATGATCCCCGATCTCGACGTCGCCGACTACACGTTCCAGGGTCCCCAGGGCCCGAAGGCGTGCTCAGCCTTCCTCGTGGCCACGGCAAACGAGGACGCGATGAAACGGATCCTGCTCAAGAGGGTCTGGACCATCCGATCGAAGGGGAAGGACGCCACCTTCTTCATCCAACGTGACGACTCGTGGGCCACCCACATCATCCTCAACATCCACTCAGGGGGGGCCGACTTCCTTAAGGACGTCCTCCCGCGCCTTTATCGCACCATGGGCTCTGCCTTCGCGACCAAGACAAGCGTCAAGCCTTGCTCCGTCACCTTCGACGGGATGGCCTACCACCGAGTCACCCAGAATGAGCATATGCACAAGGGGGCCAAAGGGATCGTCTGGAGGATTAAGTTCAAACCCTCGTCCCATGCGATGAAGACCACGTGGAGGTACCCTTATCGCACCGGCTTAGGAAACCGAGGCATGCTCGAGATCAAACAGCCCCCCTTCTGCCCACACTGCGTGTCGTACTCCCACCAACAGGCCATGTGCCAATGGTGGAGGGACCCATTGGTCGCCGGCTCAAACACGAGGCCCAACCATCAGATAGACGTAGAGTGGATCCCCATTGAGACAGTCTCCTTCAAGAAGCTAGGTGTCGAGGGTGCCTCCGGTCCCGCCTAACCTCCCCCCCCCCCACCCCACGTTCCGTACGAGTGGTCGGTCCTGTATATGTCGATTATGTAATACATGCCGATATGCCCAAATAGAGACAGAGCCCGACTTACCATAAAGAGTTAAGTGTCCTGGTTCCCCAAATAAGGGATCACCCAATAAGGAACCTCGGGCCGCCGCGCTCGGAGTAGTCGTTGGCCTCACGGCGACGACGAAACGAACACCCCCACCCCCCACTGAATTACGACATCGCAATACATCAAGATTTCGGGACTTCCCTTCAAGATCTTTCGGGGGAATGATACCCTAGCGAGAACGATCCATCGGCTCCTGGTTACCTGACAGGAGGTCCCGAAATGGGATGATCGGAGACTGGGCGCCTAATGCAGAGTGGCGTACCAGCCGGTTCCAGCGACCAACCAGGTTTGTCAGCCTCTTCGGAGGAGCGAGGAGACGAAGACCCCTTTGAGGGGAACACTAGTCCAGTTTTGGGGAGGGCGTCTAACGTCCGGCCCCTGGGCACCGGTCTCGACCGGTCCCAACCCTGTGTCCCCGGAGGGACAAGGGACGGCCGAGCGATACCGACACCCCGTCGGGACCCACCGGCTGCTAAACCCCGAAGGTCCAATCAGACCATAGGGATAGCAACCCTGAATATCCGAGGCTGTGGTGGCTGAAGGAGGCAGGACAGGTCCAAACTCCAGGAAGCCGTAAGGTGGATGAGAGAGACCAAAACAGGCGTACTCGCGCTCCAAGAGACGTACGCCTGCGAATCGAACTTCGCGTCCTTAGAGGAGTTCAACGCCAAGGTGTGGACTTTTGCCAACCCTGGCGAAACACATTCAGCGGGAACGGGCTTCCTAGTCCACCGCGAATTCATGCCGCCGGGACTCAAAAAAGAGGACCTGACGCAGGAGATCCTAAAAGAAGGCAGACTTGACTGCCTAAAATGGAAGTATGGAAATGGCTCCATCACGGTAGCCAACCTGTACGCCCCCAACGACGGGGGCACTGCACAGAGATTCTTCGACGAAGTCGCAAGAATCCTGAAACAGAAAAACGTTGACATGGTCCTGGGCGACTGGAACCACGTCGAACAGGCCATGGACAGGCACCCCAAAAGGGAACCTTCCAAAGCCATCCGAGATTCTCTTGCTGAATTCAGAAAGAGCCTCAGCGTAGAAGATTCCTGGAGGGACGAGAATCCCCACTCGAGGGACTTCACATACGAAACAGCGAGCACCGAATCCTCAGGGGAGACGTCACGCTCGCGACTGGACAGGATCCTCCTAACCGAGGAAATGACCACAAGATCGACAGCGCACGATATAGACGTGTCGCTAACGATCAGCGACCACTACCCAGTAAGGGCGGAAGTCACGGACGACGACGCCCCTGAGCAAGGGCGCCCCCGCTGGCGTATGAACCTCGAGGACCTCGAGGATGAACACGCCATGGAAAAGTGCCGGCTGATCCTTCTGAAATGTCAGAGGACGACCGGCAAGCGAAGGATGGAAACCTGGCTCGAGGCCAAGGAGTCCATCCGGCGGGCATGCCAAGAAAGGCAAACGATGAGGAGGAAGGAGAGAGGAGCCACCCTCTCCGACCTCAAATCCCAGAGACGGACCCTGGTGGACAGGGCCGACTTTGTGACGAATCGAGGTCTGCGCATGCAGGAGTCGAACATCCGAGAACGCATTGCGACGATCTCGACGGCGAAACGGGAGAGGGCAGCAGAGTCCTCAGCAGCCCGCTTCGCAGAGAAGGGGGAAGCAGTGAATAGCTACTTCTTCTCCATCGGAAAAGCACTTTGAGAAGAGTCCACAATCTGGATGCTGAAGAGCGACGACGGAGAGACAATAACATCCTCCGACAGCATGGCCGAAGCAGCGAGGGACTACCACGCTGAGGCAGGCAAGCCCGCTCTACACCCCAGAAAGGGAAGAGGCGGTGCGAAAAATGGAGAACCTTACCCAAGGGAAGAGGTTCACAGCCAAGTCGAGAGAGGAACTCGACGAGGAGATCACGACCGACGAAGTGTCGGAAGCGATCATGACCGCCCCCGCAGGCAAATCACCGGGCAAGGACGGAATTCCGTACGAGTTTTACAAGTACTGGATCAGGAGGGCCAGAGCCCACAAAGAAGGAGAGCCAGAAGTACCGTGCATAGCGGGAATTCTGGCCAACGTTTGGAACCTTGTAGGGAGTGGGCACGTCCCACCCAAACAGTACGTAGAAGGACTTATGTTCCTTCTGTACAAGAAAAAGAGAAGGGATAGAGTAGAGAACTACCGTCCCATCACCTTGCTAGGATGCGACTACAAGTTGCAAACCAAAGTCCTAGCAAAAAGACTGGGAAGGAACGTGTCGAACGTCCTCCACCCAGATCAGGCCGGTTTCGTCCCTGAAAGGGACATCTTGGACCATGTGAAATTGGCGAAGCACGTGAAAGAACTGTGCGACGCCACAAAAAGGGATGGGGCCCTGATTGCCCTGGACCAAGAAAAGGCATACGATAGGATCGATCATGCCTACCTGTGGAGGATCTTGACCGCTTTCGGTCTACCCCCCAGGTTCCTCTGGACGCTTCAAGCGTTATATAAGAGGGCCACAACCAGCGTTCTAGTGAACCAGATGGTCTCAACACCCTTCGACGTCAAACGAGGGGTAAGGCAGGGAGACCCCCTCTCATGCCTAATCTTTAACCTAGCGATCGAGCCACTGGCCGAATCGTTGAGAAAGTCCACGCTCCGAGGGATATCAGTCCCGGAGGTGATGGACAGGCTGGTCGTTCGCCTTTTTGCGGACGACACCCAGATCTACCTGTCTAAGTTTGACAGGTGGCCCAGAGTGAAGCTGATCACCGACGAGTGGTGCCTCGCCTCAACCGCGAAATTCAACGAAGAAAAAACGGAAATCCTCCCGATGGGCTCTGCCCAATATAGGAGGAGAGTCTGCGAGAAACGAACCATGAACCCAGACAGAACAGACAGGTCCGACGAGTTCCCTGAAGGGGCACGTCTGGTCAAAGATGGCGAACCCCTGAGAATTCTCGGAGGGATGGTAGGCCATAAGGTGGACGAAGACCGGATATGGGAACCGGTAGTCTCCAAAATTGAGAAGCTGGCGGACAAGTGGTCTGCTAAGCACCTCACGATGAGAGGAAGGAGACTGATGATCTCCTTCATCCTGCAATCGAGGGCGCAGTACATGCTCGCGACCAACTCCCCCCCCCACGACGGTAGTCAAAAGGGTGGAGAAAGCCACCCACCGGGTAATGTGGGCGGGCAAGAAGAGAGGACTTACAACGATGGACATCGTTGAGAGACCCGTGTCAGAGGGAGGCTTCGGGGTGCCGAACTTCCGCCTAAGAGCGACCACGGCTAGGCTGATTATGGCCAAGAAGTGGTGCGCGCCCGCCGCGAATCGCCCTCTATGGGCGTACGTCGTCGATGAGTTGATCTGGATATCCTCCCCCCAACCCGAGGATGTACGGAAAACCTCAGTGATTACCCAGACGTGGAAGGAAACGGCTGGGAAGAACACGAAACTACCCAGAGACATCATCATGATGCTCAGGGATCTTAGGAGAGTGGACGTAAGGGTGGAGGCCCTACGCTACGACGTCTCGACGAGAGAACAGGCTCCGGTCTGGCTCTCAAGACACTCCTCCCTCACCTTGAGAGAGGAAAATGCCGCGGCGATGCGACAACTTCGCCGTACGCATAGGATAGCCACGATGGGGGACCTCTCGAGGTTACCAAGCACGGCTTCCGACGGCTGTAGGACACATTTAAAATGCATCCAAGCGAGGGACCTAATTTTGGGTAAAACATACCCGATTTTGAACCCCAGGTACACTACCCCGGCCCCAGAGGGCCTAGATAGCGCCATGGACCTAGACTTCACACCGAGGAGACAGGCCCAAGCGAAGGATGATGCCGAAGATGGACATCCGACGCTTATTGACCCGTCTTTCTCTGCGAAGGGGGACCTAAATGACTCAATCCGCATATTTGGGAAACCCAAAGGCGGAGACAGAATCCCCACCAGGAGGCTTGGCCCTCCGAGGATGGAGGTCGAACCAGTTGAATTCTGGACGGACGGGTCGACGACCGACTATGGGAAGTCGACCGAGAAAATAGGCTTCGGGGTGTACTGTGAACACACTGAGACTTATATCGCCTCCAGACTGGAGAGCGAACCTAGGACCAACAACAGAGCGGAGCTCTTTGCTGTGGTCAGAGCCCTGGAGGTAGCCCCGCTGAACCTCCCGATTGTCATCAACACGGACTCTCAATACGTGGTGACGGCCTTGACGACCACTAGGCAC
Source organism: Tulasnella sp. 417 (assembly GCA_019633465.1). Lineage (NCBI taxonomy): Eukaryota > Fungi > Basidiomycota > Agaricomycetes > Cantharellales > Tulasnellaceae > Tulasnella > Tulasnella sp. 417. Next base: position 4,605 of record WSTY01000817.1, on the reverse strand, counting down.
ACTTGGGAAGACCAAGGATGGATAGGGGTCGCGAACGCAGATGCCTGGAAGAGAGCGGTTGCTCTGATCAGGATGCGTACGGCGACGACCACCATTGCGAAGGTGGCAGCCCACAGCGGCATCCCCGGAACCGAGGAAGCCGACAGACTAGCTAACGAGGGAGCATCGGGCACAGCGCTTGATGAACCCTCATTAGAAGTCCCCCCGGAATGGAACCTCGAAGGGGCCAAAATCGGGGCACTTGGGTACAGCGAAGCCTATAAATGGCTCCGACACTCATTCTCTAAAGGGAAACGTACCCGAGAGAGTGAAAACATGGAAAGGATCCACGAGGTGCTCGCGGAATCTTTCCAAGTGAAGACCACGAATGACAAGGTCTGGATAGGACTAAGATCCCCCTACATTAGAAGGGAAATAGCCGATTTCCTGTGGACAATGATCCACGGGAGATCCCCGTGCGGCGCCATGTTCTCGAAATGGGGCAGCGAGTGGGAGGACCTCCAGTACTGCGAGTGCGGTGCGGTTGAGTCTATGGAACATATCCTCACGCAATGCAGCGATGCTCTGTGGAGGATACATCTCTGGGACGAAATGTCTGACCTTATGAGGTCCTCAGGCATAATCCCAACTGAGCTATGCCGAAGACCGTATTTCGGCGAGATAATGGCGGTAGGGTCAGCCAAGCTGGCCACACCCACTGCGACGAGGCTATATGCCACGATCCTCTCAGAGACCACCTTTATGGTATGGAAGTTGAGAAACCGGCGGAGGTTTGACGAAGTCAACATCTCCACTAGAATGGCCATCGACCTTTGGAGGGGTTCCCTTGAAAAACGATGCAAGACTGACCTGGCAGCCGGAAGACTTAAAGGTCCAGCCTCGACCCCCGAGACCAAGCGTCGAAGGGAAGCAGAATCCGCCTGGAGGACAGTAGTGTCCATTAAGGGACGGGCCACGTTTTGGAAATATACGGACTACGGGTAAGTCGACTCGCCCTGTGGGTGAGAAACCTAGTCCTCGTAAACCCAACAGGCTGGGGCGGGCTTGGGGCTCGTACGCCGGTGAGGGAGCGAGATGCCAAATTTCTCATGGCGACCCGAAAGACAAGAGGGCCGGTCCGCCGGGTACCCTCGCGTCTGAGGGATTCTTTGAGGGGGCTCTAGCCCCCCACGATCCTGCCTTTAAGGCAGAGGATGTCGACCTGAGCTAGGAAACCTTGGGCCATCAACCCTAGGTGGAGCTTGCCGTATAATTCCTGGGGTTTTTAGTGAGTATGGAGGGGGCAACCCCAGCAGGAGTCTCACACTGCCTGGGACGCATGGACCAGAGGCCTCGGCCACCGATACAAGAACCCTGCCCGACCACGCGAGTGGACGCTCAGAGGGGTCGGTTCCCAGCTCCCGCCGGCACATCAGAACCGGCAGCAGGCGCCTATAAAAGGTTTCATCCCCGCCACAAAAAAAAAAAAAAAAAAAAAAAAATCACCGCTCACTGTCGTGCGCGGCTCTGCGGGCCGACGCCCCGCCCCTCTTTTCGGTCCAAGAGACAAGGCATAAGACATTTTATTCACGGTTTTGAATTTGAGGGGTGGAAGATGGAGACAGGATGGAGGGGGGTACAAGGCTTTTCCGTTCACCAACAATCCAGGATCCCAACCAATGAGCTGCCGAGACTCTAAGCGCTGGTCGCGGTTTGTGTTGAGATGACTTGAAGAATATAGAAGCTGCAGAATTGGTACCAACGTTGGCAGCCGATGAAGCTGCGGGACGGAGCCTGAGGTCGACGTAGTGGCGTGGGCGGGAAGGCGTAGCTGGTTGGACGTCGTTTGGCTGGAGAGAGGTCTCGTGGCAATAGAAATGACAGGCGATACAGATGTAAACCGTGCTAAAGTGTTTCGACCTGAGTTAAAGAGTATGAAAACAACCGCGAAGTAACGTGGGGCGCACATATAGCGATAAGAGTTGCCGATAATCTTCTAGGCCAACGAAGGGGGGCAGGAACAAATGCCAAAGAATAAAGATGGAAGCCGAAAGCACTTAGGTCAGTCTTTTGCGTCACATTGAAATGGTGAAAGAAGCAGACGGGCCAAGTGCCAAACATTCTCCCCAGGGCTTGGGCGGTCGAAGAAGCTCATCCGCTGTGTCGCCCTTTTTCACACCCACCGACGAGACTTGATCTTCAAATACTTCACTTGGGCTTGTGGTAGTAGTATACCAATTGTGCATCATCGTCAAAAGTTGGATGCCACCATCGGACACGAGACTGCGGGCGGCCGGAAAGTAATTCGACCCATCGGGGAGAAAGACAGATGGCAAGAACAGCGTTTTCTTCTTAAATCCAGTTGACCTCGTCATTTATCACGCCTAAGCTACCGATATGACTCTGCAGTTTCTCTTCCTCCCTTCCTCCTTGGCTCCTGGGCCCATCTGGAATATCCTATTGTTGCGCGCCACCGTACTAACATACGGACAGGGAACGAGGTCGCGGGGGTAAAGTGGGTGGAGGGGTGAGAGCTCGAGTGGAGAAATGCTGGGTGGGTGATGAAGAGATGGAGCAAACACTGGCACCGATGTCAAAAGTTGTTGCCATGAAATTATAAGGATGATGAACGACGCCCGAACTGGTGAAAACCACGTCGTAATGATTCTAGTATGCCTCAACCAGTTACTTCGCGCCATGGGAGCAAGAGTGCCTGTACAAAGGGGGATGAGCTACGCGCTTCTCCAGCCGAGTGGTGCAGCCACTGACCTCTCGAACATGCGCCCCACTCCGTGCCTGAAGGAACCTGCGAGTTCACGGTCATCGCCTACTATCACCACAGGGACTGAAACTTTGAGAGGATTGGTTTTCAGTTCTTGATGCGCTGGCACTTTTTGCACAGCAGTTGAGGGAACATCCTTGAAATCAAACACGAGTGGGGAATTGAATCGTCCTCCTCTCCCGCCATCGGAACGAATATGTGCCAGGCTGTGCTGCAATGCGGAGTCTGAAGCTTTTGAATTGACAATAGTCGTGGTATGGTACCACAGTAGAGGAAGGGCTTTTATCAAAAGTTGAGTTGGTGTTTGATTGAGCTCGATGTTGGACGTCCTCGTTTCCCATCCCTTAGGTCATGTTCGATTGCCGAGCTGACGAAGCGCGTCCACGTCCGTTCGACCCCGGCTCAAGGCTCTCGACGGCACCCAACCAGAGCACAGCCAAGGAAACCCGCGTACAATATTAATTCCATCCTGAAATAAATCGACGGGCGGTTCATAACTTCCTCCGTAACGAAACGACCCAAGAGGTTCCAACCACCCCTACAGCTTTCGATCCAAGGTCTCGCGTCTTCGCTTTATATGGCAAGCTAGCCCTCCTGTAGCACCGGGGAGAAGCACTTGCGACTACCGCTTGGGAGTCATCTAATCGGCACTCCAATCTTTCCCCAGCAGCAAACAGCTCCCAGTCCTAGAAGGGTATTTATTTTATTTATTATTATCGCGCGACGAGCTCCTAGCAATGCTCAATCTCCGACTGAAAACGTCTTCTAATACATTAGAAACAATCGAGGCGAACGAGCGGTGCGAGCTCCGATCTGCCCTCCGTCATCTACGTGTGGTTGAAAAGAAAGTTGAAATTCTAACAAGGATTTTCGGAGAATTCCACCACCGGCTTCGGCAGCGTCGTCGCCGTCGCTGTCCGATTTCCCTTTTTTCCGCAGTCTTGCTGGAACGGAGGAAGGCGCACTGCTGGACTCTTGGAAGCGGTACCGTGACGTGGAGGTCCACCAGGAAAAGCGGAAGATTCATTCCACTTCGTTGTCGTGCTCCTCATTCTGGGGGTACCCTTCGACTTTGAATCCGGATTGCTGAGGTGATCAGCGTCGACGGCGAATTTGGCATCGTGCTCAAAGGTTTTGACCAGACCGCCGGGTCGGCCTCCCCGCTATTAGCGCACATTTCCGCTTAGCCCGCTGCATGAGTCAAGGGACTTTCAACCGCAAGCAATCTCGGGTAGCAAGCGGTAAATTACCAGTGTCGAACTGAGGATCGGTCGAGATACGAAATGGCGTCGTCGCAATTTCGAGGAAGACAGATGTGACGAAGTTCTGGGTCAACAAAAGTCGCTGTCGTTACTGTAGCATTCTCCGATCACATCATACTTGAGCGCCTTGCCCCCCCTCCCTAAGGCGGCGCGTCATTCCTTGTTTCCTCTGCTCGCCCGTCCTTCGTATCCACTAAGAGCCGCATCTGCCCGCTCCGCAAAGCTCCCGACTCCGTGAATCTGCACCGCCGGGTTGTTCTGGTGAGGTTCCAGAGACGGAACACCCCGGATTTTGCGTTGTGGAATCGAACTTTCTTGAAATCTACGAGCTGGGCCGAGAAGAAATGCCCGTCGAAAGCTCGAAGAGCTAAATGGTGAGGTGGTGATTTTGACGGCCATGGAAAGCTCCACTTCGTCCATCATGCTCCACTGACATTGACAAAATCGTCGTCCCTCAATCACTCCGCATGAACTTCCTGACTCGATTATTGCCCCGATCCCTGCGGTGTTGGCGACTACGAGGGATAATCCATAAGGTCTTGGTTGGGAAGAGGGGGTATTCGCTCGGCGTATAGGACGCAG
>WSTY01000815.1:0-11535 GCA_019633465.1 Tulasnella sp. 417 | reverse complement strand
ACGGCGGGTCTAGGTGCTCCTTGCGATGTGAGGAATCAGGGAATCGGGCGACTTGCAGTTTAAGACAGCAGTCTCGTACACCCAAGAAAGTCCCCGAAGAACACAGTAGATAGCCCAAACTTCGCCTACACCAGAGAAGTCGGAGCTGGAGGGAAGTAAGGGTTGAAATTTCGCCCCAAGCCACGCCCGACCCCTAAGGACGACTTATCAGTCGACCGCTTCTCTTGAGCGCCCACCACCGCAGCCGTGGTAGGCGACAATGGCCGAGGAACGAACCAAACTGGAGGTACCACACCGTTCCCATCTCGCGCAGTATGTAGACTACCTGCACCAGGAATCGTGTCCAACGGAACGCGCCTAAGTCCAAGCCCCAGTGGACTTTGTGCAAAGGGCGAAGGAGGGGGTGATGTGGACCAGCGCCGCCGCAAAAAGGGTACGCCCGTAGGGTGAAGCGGGTGCTTGATGAGGGAGGAGGGAAGAGGGGATGGACGTGGGGTTGATGTCAATCCGATTGAAACGAGACCAGGTGGTGGTTTGATATGTGGGACGATCGAGTGTTGGGCGCTGAGCTGACGGGCAATTAGGGGAGGGCGAGAAGGAAGTTGAACGGTTTCCGAGGTAGGAGCTGGGATGGAGGTTGATAGTGAGAGTGGAGAAGAGGAAGAGTTTGAAGGAGGTTGAGGCATGCGCGTGGGTTGGGTGGTTGTCGTACAAGTAGAGGGCAGAGGAGTGGTGGCGGAAGTATGGACTGGATGGAGAGGTTGGGCCAGAGGGAGTAGTTTTGGCTCGGAGGTGACGGTAAATATAGGTGCAGGTAGCTCGAGTGGGGAGAAGGCATCCAGGTCATCGGATAGAAACGCCTCTGGAAAGATGACTGGGCGTGGAGGAAGAGGGATATCGAATGGGCCCGGCCCTGTGTGTAAAGAACAACCTGATTTTGAGGAGGAAGAGATGATAGCGCTGCTGGGAAAGGCTGATGGAACGGCCGCAACCAAGGCTGATGGAGAGGGTGATGATTGGCCCGCGAAACCGACAGGACGAGCCCGAGGAAGTTCCCGTGGAGAGGCGGACCGACTTGCTAGTGGTGAAGCTCTAGGGCTTCCGCCGCTTGGGCCGCCTCGGGGAGAGGGACTCCGACTGTGACTGCTTGCCTGACGCCGGAACCAGATTGGACCCTCCGGGGGTGGAAAGGCTTTCTTGGCTTTCTTCCCTACGACCAAGACTTTGTCCATCTCTCCTTCCGCGATGTATCCAGAGTCATCGCTAATCTCCGGGGTTGGACGACGGGTGATGGCCTCCTTTGCGATCAAGCTGAGAGCAGTCGTGGCCTGCACGATGTTGAGGGCTGGTCTTTTATTATTGGAAGAGGAGCCAGAAACCGGTCTGGTTGGGGAATCCGGGGGTGTCTCGGTCTCGGTCTCAGTGGGGCAGTCCGTGTCTGAATGCTCGGCGTCCAAAAATGGAAGGCGGTGGCCGTCACAGTAATAAGAAAGAGATGCGGATGGGTCGAAAGTCGGGTTTGAACGAGTGGAGAGCATGGTCGAAGAGAAGAAAATGAGCGGTAGAGGCTAACAACTTTTTGATGAGAGGACGTTGCGTTACAGGGGAAGTAGGAGTGGGAATGAGCTGGCCCTTTATGGGATGACGAAGAAAAATGCGCCGCCTTTTCCAGTTAAATGGCGACACTCATGATACCCAGCTACGTCGATCTGACAGCCGCCGACTGAAAGCGTGGAAGGAAATGGGGGCCATGGGAGAGTAGTAAGGAGTTCGAGACTGGCAGTCCATAACTAAATAGCTCTGCTCAAGTAATTATGGGTCAAAATTCGCTGACGGTCCCATTTGGAGTGGTTCTAATGGTAAGCCGTGCTGTCCTTGTAACATCAGAAAGACGGAGGGGGATGTTAGCGGTGTGACGTTTCAAAGGTCTCCGTCGGCCTTTTGCGTTTGCCTCAGACCCCCACGATTGTTCAACCACCTCCGACGACCGCGCAATGTCGCTGCTATTGCAGCTTCGGTCAGAACTAAGTCAACTCTTAGCAACTCTCAAATCAAATCGTCCAACCGAACGGAGTCTTCTTGACAGTCTGGTGGCGAATGTACTAGATCGGACGGAGTCGAGGAAAAAGTACACAGAATGGGAGAACGTTACGCGACGAGACATCCTCCGGCTAACGGTATGTCCCAGGATTCCAGACTGTGCGACAGGTAAGCTGAGTAGCAACATAGATGAATGAGGCTGCCGCTCTTGGGGATCCAGCAACACCGTACTACGATGACATTGTTGACCTGCTGGACATCGCGTTGACCTTGAGCGAGATGGGTAGGTCGAATCCACATGGAACTCAGGACCCTTTGTCACGGTACTTTACCTTAGATGCTGCCGACCCAAGTCTACCTTTACTGCTCCTTGAAGACGTTTTCGATACCCAAACAATCGTGTCATGTATGAAAATATTTTCCTGGCTGGAGAAGCGCTCGGATCGGATCACAGTGGTAAGGTCGCCACAGCTCCGTCCCGAACGTCTTTCTAACTCAAAATTGCTCTCGCATAGGGAATGGAACCTGCCAAAGGCAAAGGTCCCAACCTTCTTCGAGCTCTTAACAACCTACTCCGCCGCATCTCAAAAACAGGCTCCACCATGCAGTTTTGCGGTCGCATTCTGATATTCCTCAGCTCTGTCTTCCCGTTCGGCGAACGAAGCGGTGTGAATCTTCGGGGCGAATATGGACCGCCTTGGGCCTCCGTCGACATTCCTATCCCCGCGGTCGACGGAGTCGCGATGGAGGGAGTTGAGGCAACCACCGACGAAGGAGACGCCGCAGCCGAAGAAACAAAGCCCCAGGTGGAACTTCAGCTTGATCAGTCAGACGATGAAGTTGCCAAAAAGAAGGCTGAATTCTATAACACCTTCTGGAACTTGCAAACTTATTTTGCTCGCCCACAAACGTTCGGCCAGCAAACCGCACTCCCCGCATTCAAGCAATCCGTAGAGACAGTCTTGGCTGCTCTCATCGAGGCCACCAAAAAGGAAAAGGCTATGACGGGAACTGGACCAAAAGGGGGAGCTGGCGCCGCCGCTGGTTCGAAGCGGAAATTTTCAGAAATGGTCGACGTCCCCGAGGATGTTGGCACTCAGCAAAATTATTTCTTCGCAAAGTACCTTACGAGCCCGGATCTCCTGGAGTATGAGGTAAGATTGTATTCGAGTCAGGGAGAGTTAAATATAAACCTAACCTGTTTTCGGCCCGTTCATTCTCCTTTGTGGATAGCTCGCGGACAGTGTCTTCCGACGTCAGGTTCTCGTCCAGCTTCTCATCCTTCTTCGCTATATCCTGCTTTTTACCCCTCGGGAAAAGGCTATCTACACCAGCAACCCGCGCAACATCGCCATGCACATCTCTGACTTCACTCTGCAAGCAACGGACGAGACATGGGTCAAGGAACTTTTCACTAATGTCATGGATGAGTTGCGGGCGACCGCTCCAAGCGGGCAAACCTTCGCTGAAACTATCGAGGTGATTTTGGAGAGAGAGCAAAATTGGGTTATGTGGAAAAACGCCAACTGCCCCCCGATGGATAAGACGGCCCAAGAGGCGCGGAAGATCCGAGCTCGGGATAACGAGTCTAAAGAAGCAGGTGATTTGGAGAAAGAGGAAGAAGAAAGATGGAGAGAGACGTTCAAGCAGATGGTGCCATCGACTGAGGTCCAACAGGAGATGCCCCCACCTTACGGCAACCTCGAATTGATGGACTTGTGGGAGATGGGAGTCCGAGGGTTGGAGGATCTGGAGAACCCACAGGAGCCGGGAACTTTGGAGAATCTGGCCAAGCAGATCAAGGCGCAAGAGATGAGAAAGGAAGGAATGAAGAAACGTCTGCCCGGAGGGAGATTACAACAGCCGGCCCCTCCCGTGAAGGTTCCAAGTCGGCCATCGACACCTGCTGGGCAACCAGCGAAGGAGAAAGAGAAGGACGGCGATGCAATGGCAGTTGATGGAGCGGCGCCGCAGGCTACTACTTCCGAGGGAGCCGGAGACACTCTCGCAAAACCGACACCTCTTCCCAAAGGAGCTTCACCAGCTCCCCCGCCGGGCCCAGGTGGGGTTCGTCCATTGATGCCGTGGAATATCACACCTCAAGAACCGCACAAGGCTCTCAGGCCATTCGATCTGGTAAGGCATAAAATTGTGAGCCAGGACCCGCGATGCACTTCATTCACTCTGTTGGATTTTTTGCGATAGCGAAAACAATGTCTCGCCTGGCTCGCGCTCCGTCTTGCCTTGCGCCAAGGACACCTTGAGGAATTCGGCAAGATTGGGTTGTCTGATATTAGCAAGCTATTGGAAGAGATTAAGAAGACTGAGAAAGCAGCCGCCGAGCGAGCTAATGCTCCACAAGAGCCTCAAGTCTCCACCGGTAGCACCATGGAAGTGGACGATGGAAAAGAAGCGGGTGTCATTGCAAAGACTGAAGGTTTGTGTCCTCCCGCGTCTTGTGCCTTACACATCCGACGAAATAGCAGGTTCACTTATTCAAACGATCTAGTTACAGATGGTGCAAGTGCGCCACAGCCCCCAGCCGGTGACGGGGATGTGTCGATGACGGCAGAATGATCGTCATGCGAGGTGCCCGTTTCCAAGTCGTTCGGTTTTCATCCTGTTCGGGCCTTTGTTTTGTGAGAATCAGACTTCATTTCACGTTGTTTTGTTTCTTGAAGCTTCTTTGGCTCTCTTGAGATCAGCCAACGAACCAGCACAGTGTTGGAGGTGGTTGAAACTTTGGTACCTTTCGCGGTTCGGAGCAGTTCCAGAGGTAAACTTGACATGGCCTGTTCCCAATGCTCTGAAGTCCGACGATATGTCAACGTTAACGCTCCTCGCCAGTCGCCTTGGGGGATAACGATAAGTGGGCTTCAGCATAACAGCACTTTAAGCACCGTGATTAGTTTCTGGAGCTTTCAGGGGATTGCACGAGGCGTGCTGCTTCATTTATACACATGACAACCGAATATACATCACGCGATTATTTATTGGACCTACTTTCTCCACCACATGCGGCTCCAACTTTGGCCCGCTAGAAAATATTATATTGCCTACTGAGAGGCAACGACTCTGCGGGCGCAACATCGGCCAGCACGCCATCTGCATGCACAGCGTATGTCTCGGGATTGACCTTCATCTTCGGAGTGGCATCGTTCCATTTCATGTCCTTCTTGGTGACAGTGCGGCATCCTTTGACGGCCTCAGCACGTTTCAACAACCGATATGAAGCATACACGCCTGAGATTTCAACATGTATCAGCGGTTGTTTTCCGGTTATACCGGCTTTGGTCACGAACCAGATTCGATCGAAATCTGGGACACGAATGCGAACGAGTTCAATGCTGCCGAAGCAGGGTAGGCACCCCACATCGGCCGGGAGAAGATAGGTTGCACGGTCGGGATGGAGGCATTGGCGTCTCCCATCTACAGCGCAACGGAATACGATTTACCATGAGATAACAGAGGTCACTGTCTCTCCAGCGTACCTGGGACCAAGCGATAACCCCTGACTTGATGATCATCGAGGGTTTGATACCAAAGTTCTCTGGCTTCCACAACACCAAGTCCGCCAATAGGCCGGGCTCAACAGATCCGACGATGTGCGAAATGCCATGGGTGATCGCACTTTGCTCTAGCGTTAGAATTCCTTCTCTTCAAAAGACTTTCGAAGAACTCACGGGTTGACAGTATACTTGGCGACGTATCGCTTCACTCTGTTGTTATCACGACCTGGCTCGTCTCCTTCCAATGGACCCCTGACATTCTTCATCTTGCTCGCGGTCCGCCAGGTTCGGCTGACGACCTCGCCCACGCGGCCCATGGCTTGGGAGTCGGAGCTAATCATAGAAATGGCGCCGATATCGTGGAGGACGTCTTCTGCAGCAACGGTCTCGGCTCGAATGCGCGACTCCGCGAAAGCGATGTCTTCAGGAAGCGAGGCATCCAAGTGATGGCAGACCATAAGCATCTGTGTGCGAAGGCATTTTCAGGAACTCATAATCAAACTGCTTCCAGCGGTCAGACTTACATCCAAATGTTCATCGAGAGTATTGCGGGCATATGGACGGGTAGGATTGGTTGACGAGGGGAGCACATTGTCATACTCGCACACAACGATAATGTCGGGAGCGTGACCACCACCTGTATGATAAGGTTACCAGACCCTGTGAGCGGATGATCTAAACTGAAGTCGTCGTTTAGGATGTACTCACCAGCTCCTTCGGTATGATAGGTGTGAATGGTGCGGCCACCAAACGACGCGATCGTACCTTCAAGAAAGTGTGAGTTCGCAAACGCCTTAGGTTTCGATCATTGTCTTGGGAAAGCGTCACGTACTTTCGACGAAACCGCTCTCGTTCAACGTGTCAGTATGAATATTGACCTACAGGGACTCGTGAGTGAATGACCTCTGTTTCTTCTACCTGTAATAGCGTACCTGAACATCGTACTTGTCTCCAACGTCGAGGCAATTGGACACTGCAGAGGGTGTAGATCCCCAATCCTGAACGCGATAGCGTTAGATACCAAATAATGGCATCGGAGTTCCTTAGAGAAAAGAAACCGTACTTCGTGAAGCTTCAGACCAGCCGCGCCTGCCTTGACGATATCCTCCAAAGCTTCTGGGCCACTATCATTACCCTGCGGTCATGCGGATGACATCAGGCATCGGGTTTCATATATGGGCCTTCACACTTACCTTTCCAGTAAAGGCAAAATTCATCGGAATTCCGTCAGTTGCCGCCAGCATATGTCGCATGTAGAAGGGCGAAGGGGTGCAAGTCGTAGCGCTTGTTCCTGCTGAGGGACCGGTGCCACCACCAATCATTGTGGTAACACCAGAGGCGAGTGACTTGATAAGGAGTGGGTCAGCGGGTGCTAGCAGACGACCATGAGCTTTGGAAGACGTACCTCTTCCCATTGTTGTGGACAAATGTAGTGAACGTGGGCGTCGATACCGCCGGCAGTGACGATCATCTTCTCTCCTGCGACAACTTCCGTCGCGCTTCCGACCACGAGAGATGGGTGTACGCCTTCCATGACGTCTGGATTGCCCGCTTTTCCGATTCCAACAATTTTGCCGTCAAAGACTCCGATGTCCGCCTGAAATGAAGTAAAGAGTCAATTGTTGCCTCCATGCGAAGAGGTGCTGTATAGGTGACCTTGTAAATTCCAGTCCAGTCGATGATGAGAGCGTTCGTAATGACGAGGTCCAGGGACTGATGCGCAGCCCGGTTGGTAGCCTGTCCCATTCCTTCACGAAGAGTCTTGCCGCCTCCGAACTTGCATTCGTCACCATAATGAGTCTGAGATTGCAAATTGAGTGACCGTGAATAACGAGTAAAAGAGCGAAAGAGCGGCGGGACATACCAAATCCTTTTCAACCTCAACCCAAAGGTCCGTGTCACCGAGCCTAACACGGTCGCCAACTGTTGGGCCGAACATGCCGAGGTAAGTCTCTCTGCTGATGACTTTAGGTTCTGTGGCAACACTAAGTGCTCCAGGCTCGGGAACATGGCCGAAGCCTTTGGCGAGGAGAGCGTTGACGATGGCGTCGGTACGGGATGGATCGACAGGTCCTGACGCGAGTCGGTTGCCTCCAGTGATAATCTTGTCTCCTCCAATTGCAACCAGAGTGACGGTCTTCACGTCTCCAGGCTCAAAGCGCACAGCAGTGCCGGCTGGGATATCCAGTCGCTTGCCATAGGCCAGACCACGATCGAAAGACAAGGCGAGATTCGTCTCAATGAAATGGTAGTGTGAGCCGACCTGATAAATAACTGTCAGCGTGATGGTATATTCGAGTTAATTGAACTAAAGAACCTGAATAGGACGATCTCCTTTGTTTGTGACACGTAGTTTGACGCGTTCACGACCTGCGTTGATGGTGATGGGGCTATCCTGTTTGACGATGACGGCGCCAGGACCATTCGCGCTCTCATACAAAGATGTCTCTTCCAAAGGGAACAAATCATCCGACGGGATGGGGAAGAAGGAGCCATACAGAGCCTCCTGTAGGTTCCCCGAGTCTGTGCAAATGGGATCATGAACCGTAACGAGGAAGACACTGGCCGGAGGGCCTAATCAGATCGCTCGTACGACAAAGTAAAACGCTTATCGCTCACCCGTCAACAAAGGTTCCCTCAACCTGAACATCGTGAAGCAAGGCCGGAACGCTAGGCATAACGTGTCTACGACCCAGCATTTGTTTTCCAAGCTGCATCAGCTGGCTGACGTTGTGATTTCCATCTCGGATGCGTTCCTGGAGTTGCGACGCGATCAGAGCCGTCGCCTCCGTCAGGTTGAGCTTGCAGCCACGGGCAAGTCGTTTTTGGGCAAGCCAGCCGGTCTGGGCGAGGACTAGCTTATCGAGCTCCCTTGGCGCGAGTTTCATCGTCAATCAAACGTCGGAGGGAAGGGGTTGGGTTGAAAGCGAAGAAGAGCCTGCGGAGATAATAACCTCTTCCTGCCGGACTTCCGTGTCTTCCGAATCTCCGACAATCATCGATCCATATATAGCAGGTTACATGGTTCTTCTAGATTGCAAGAACTTTTCTTATCGAGCCGAAGGAGCGACGAAATTGTCTAGGGTCCGCGATGATCAACGGGGGTCTTGCTGTATTCCAGGTGCCGGCGGCGATCCGCTGGCCATATAGAGGGAATGCCAACTCCAGTTACTGATAGTACTACCACCCATGTACCCGACTCATGTGCAAAATGGATAGTGCCATTCGAAGGGTACTGTTTGTGGGAAAGAGGTCTTCAGGGCCGGCTGGGTGCGAGGATTCGCAGTACTCCGGATTTAGCTGAAGCCCCGGCAAATTGGGACCAGCATTCAGTGAGATCTAACTTGGATATAGTTCTTACTGTCTTGGAGTATTCTGTATTTCGAACTAGAGTGAAAAGACTGAGAAAGTGTTCGCGGGCTCGAAGGGGAGTTGGGATGGGACTCCTGATTCGAAGAGTGGACGGTTGTCTTGAGTGTCAAGGTGGTTGTCCGACAGCATCGATGTCGCACACACCCTGACGAGCTGCCAAGGGGGGTTGAAAGCACGACACGACGGAGCGCGATGGCGTATGTTCAAAACATCACAAACGGTATATTGTACAACGGGCGTACATAATTACAAGAAAGAAAGTATGCACAAGGATGGATGGACCAGCACCGTCTTCAATGGACAACCAACCCGTTCAGTGCTCTCGGTTGCCAACACCACGAGCCTTGATCTCCTTGACCTTGTCCTTGGCTCGCTGGGATGCGCTGCCTTCAGAGGAAAGGAAAGCAGCACGGGGATCGGGCAAGCCAACTCGCTCTTGCCAGAAGGAACCGTTAGGAGAGTAGAGCTGATAAGCGGAGCAATCATCAGACTTGGAGCTTAGGAAGTATCAAGAAAATGTCACTTGCCTTGGTGTTCTGATGCTGCTTAACCTGGTTCCACGGGTCTTGTTCACCTTGCTTGTTGAGAACGACTACGGGACTGGTAGGAAAAACACAGAGTGAGTAAGAGGTTCTCATCATACTCATCTACACGAGTCTACATACTCGTTCTTCAAGATATTGAAGGCAAACCACCCACTTCCGGCGATGGCAAAACCAACGGCAGCGAACAGTGGTGCGAGGGCAGGGTTCTTAGCAACGAATCGAGCGGGCATTGTGGCTGTTCAGGGGGGACTCGACGACGGCAAAGACTGGCGTGCAAAGAGAGTGAAAAAGAGGTGGTAACGAGGGCTGGAAGAGGGAGAGAAAAACGAGGAGGGGCGACTGGAGATGGATGGTTGGGACTTGGACTGGAGCGGGAGGCAGAACCAATTAGTACCCCGCACCGACCACTCGATCGAAGTCAAGAAGGTGGAGAAGACGAGTTGTGATTGGTCAACGGTCCCATGACCACTTGGACCCTGGTGGGTGCAGCGATAGGGGTTTCTGCGGATATGCACGTGAGCTGATTGGACGACGTGTCCCTCTCTATAAGTGACGGTGCAAGAGGTCGCCGTTTGACGGAGATATCGATGCACCCAAATCGATTATTTCTTTTCGCTGGGAGCGAGCGGTTCTCAAAAAATCCATACGCCTGCCACGATCAATGAGCTACGTTTAGTATGTCCAACATGCAATTCGCTCGGGATTGCAGGATCTGACCTTTCTACTCCACTCCGCAAAGCGATCAAGTCCTTTCGCCCCCAAGCGACATTCTCGAATTACCTCTCGACGATCCTGACTTCGGGATCGGGCATGGGAGATCCGAAGCAGAGTCTCTTTCGTTCTTCTTCCGCTACCTGGATTTGACTGCGGGAGTTCGGTATCGCGTTCTCAAAAGTCCAAACTTTCTCTGCTTGGATTGGGTGCGCCACCGGATCCGGGACGATCTTGTCGATGGCGGTTCGTTCCCAGAAGGCGACGAAACAACGGATCTGGCTGGATATACGTTGCGACAGATTGAAGGTGTGATCAGGGACTGGGGGATGGTGCCTTGTGACGAAGACGATGACGATCGGGTAAGTGGCTTTTTGGTTCTTGGGGAGTGCGGTCTCTTTCGCCTTGACCCCAGGTCGATGTCCGCGGACCATCTGCCTGTGATACTGATACGATTGCTAATGGCTTCTCTCGGATAACTTTTTGGCCTGGACAGCTGATTTTGGTTTGGGCAATCGGTGAACCAAATCCTGGTTCTAGAGTCGGGCACATTCAAGTTCGTCGGTTGGATGAAGATATCTGGGAATCCAAGGTTGCACGAGCGCCATGGGTCAGTCACCATTCCAACGTTTCAAACGTTTGGTCGGCAAACGATAAGCTCACCTAGTATTCTAGGTCATAACACACGCCGAGGACGACTATCAATACTATAAGGGAGGGAACCTTTTTAAAGCTCGATACTTCAAGCGCGCAACATAGTTGCTCACCAACTGAGGGGAAGGAAGGTTTAAGTTGATTCTGAAACTGTAGTAGTTTATGGAAGGCGCCGGCGTGGAGGGAAACTTTGAGAGTGAGCCCACCTGGGCTGTTCAGACGGGCCCCTAGGATTTTCACCGCTGAGAACTGTTTCCATCCTTTGTACCACTTGCGCTCTCGCTTTGTTCACCCAATTCCTCTGGTGTTTTCCAAATATCTCGCGTGGCATGCATGAGTTCGTAGAGCTGACCAATCTGCTCGGAAGACATCTGGGAATCACAGAACAGCATTGGTCAGCATGAAAGATATCGCTAAATACCGTTCGGTAGAGAAAGCTAACTCACAGACTCTAGAAGCGTCGGATCTAGGGGTTTGCCGCGAAACTCGGTACCCTTCGCAGACTCGAGCTGGTCCAGGTACACCTTCCATTCAGAGAGAAATCCCATGATATGCAGCGGGTTATCTGTAGACCGATGTCTTCGGAACTCTGTGAAATCGAAGGCAAGGAATTGGGGGAGGAGGTGAATTTAGGCGAGCGTCAAACGACTGGAACGCGGCTGAGCTCGTAAGGCCGTACCAGACTTGACGTAGTCATCTCCCAA
>WSTY01000814.1:0-14462 GCA_019633465.1 Tulasnella sp. 417 | reverse complement strand
CCCAAGACCATTGTTGGTGATAACACGGAAACACGCGCAAGCAGTGCAACATACAAGATGAAGAGGTATTCCAAGTTCTCATACCCTTTCCAGGAACTAGTTTGGTCCGCGGGGTTCATTGTGGTGGTTGAAGCGACGATTCAGGTATCTCGATGACGGAGTTAAACGAGTTTGTTGCCGATATACCCGTCCGGCATTGGAGTCGCCGACTCCGCGGACCTCGACCCGCATCCTCACCGCCTCTGAACGAACACTGACTTCTCGCTCCCAAGTGTTTATAACCCCCAAACGGAAATGGTACCGGTGGGTTCACTTGGTCTGAGGTGAAGACTCTGAAGCCTGGGATCCGCCGGCTGGCAGTGTTCCGCTTCAAGGGGGGATCGCTCTCGCTATACAGAACTATATATCCTCGACTGACCTAAATCCACTTGCCCTTGGCATTTATCACATTTTATGACGCTTTCTAAAGTAAAACTTCAGCGACCCACGGTTCACTAGCTGAGTGGAAGCCATCAATTGCACTGTTTCCTGCATCATCCCAACCATTCGTACTTTCGAATTCATTGAAGCAGCTGCATCAAGTTCTCGCAAACGTTCACAATTCGCTTGATGAGAAGAAATAGTGTATCTGCGCCTTCTCTACCTGCTTATCGCTTACAAAGAGCTATGATTCTCCCCTTCCGTTACGATGCCTGAGTACTACCCGGCTCTGGCACAGGAGAGAATCGCAGCGTTGGCTTAGTCTCGCTGAAGAGATTTTCCTTAGAGTGCGTACTCCTAGTTTCAGATTGTGTGTATTGTACATGCTGAGTTCCAGGCTCTAGTGCTCCATTTCTTTGAGGTAATTTCGAAAGAGGGAGATCTCTAGAAAGCGTGCAGTGCCGACCTTGTGGGGTGAGCATCGCGGACCTGAATGTTAAAGGGCTCAGAAAAATCACAATTCCTGAAACTGCGTTACGGTCCAATCCTTGGTTAAATATATCTATTAAGGAATCAAGGCCACGAGAATCCTGCGGAAGAAGTATGAATAAAGATATCCCCGACGGTCCCTTAAAAAAGTAACGAGTAAACCCCATGATCCCAGTCCATTCACTAAATACAACCCGGATTTTGGTGTAATTCCACCTAAGAGAGCTGTAAAACGAGTCGATCTTGCTCATGGAGAGAGACGATACCCGGTTCAGTCGCTCCGAAAATTTGGTTGAGCCAAGAGGCCAGTCGAACACCACCTTGATAAGGTAGGTTACGAGATAAGTAGATGCAGCTGTTAATACAAACGAAACACTTTAACTGACCTTTGGCGATTTGTTGCTGGATGATGGATGAAGCGCCGCGATAATAGACATCGCTAAGTTCTTTGCCCTTGAGGTCAGGCGTTATAACGTAATTGCAAATTAACCTGTTGGTGTCGATAGCCCATTGAAGAGCGCAGGCCTACGTTCAAGTAAGAAAGGTCAGGAAGTGGGCAGCGGGTAATACCAGGTGTATGCGAGAGTAGGACACCTACCACTGCTTCGTTGATATCGGTGCAGCTCAACCATTCTCGTATAGAATCCTTGTATATGCCGTTTTTATCTCATGGACAATAGTTCTCGTCCATGAATCGAGGCTCTTAGCATTATCTGGACCGGCTAACTGGTCGATCATGTTGGTATCCCACACTGTTGAGGAGGAGCCCGTCGGTCAGACGAGATTGTTTGAACTCGCCACAGATAATAGACGTACCGCCATGAAGCCTTTTCCGTGCTCCGTGCCATTTGATCATGATTTTATTTCCACCTCGTGCAAGGAACCCGGTGTGAAGAGGCTGGGTGATGTCACCAAAGAAGTGAACCACAAACATGAGAGCCTGTGCCGTCTCGTGGACATTCCGAGAAGGATAGATCAGTTGATTCGTATAATTAGCACTAGTTAAATAGTAGCCCAAGTTAAGACTCGCTCTTTTGGGCTACTTTTAAGGAATGGACACGTACATGGCTGTGACCACACATCCACCTGGGCCCTGGCAATCTCTGGTCATATCCACGTGATATTGGAATGGGGATTGTCCTTTGCATCAATGAAATGAAAATTCTTCGTCCATTCTCCCTCGGCAGAGTGAGAATAACCATCTGCCCAACTTGCGACGTCGACAATGCTCGGTTTGGCAAGCTTGTTATGTCCATCCGACGCCAAGATTGCATCCAGGGTGTCCCTCACGCCGGGTTGAAGGAATTGGAGAGCCACATTGGCAACAGTCTTGTGTCCTAAGTAGAATAATAGGAAAATGTGATCACGTCAGTGGCGGGGGAGGTTGAATCGGTGACTGGAAGAGGAACAAGAACCATTCAACTCACCGAGCTGACCCCAGGCATGAGCTGTGGAAGCAAGTCCAAGGGCGGTGACCAAGGTTGAGAGGAGCATTATAACCGTTGAAGTGGGCCAAAAAAGTGCTGCTCAAGATTTGGGTTTGCGGCGAGGAGAAATGGATGGCTGATGGGGGACAGTCTCGCCGCGTCCATTTATGGGATGCCGAGTGGTCCCTGATTCAAACAGCTCTCCGAATTATGCCTGGTGGCTGGCGCTTCCCACCACCAAGCTTTCCTTGATCGGCGATTTAATCGGTAGCGGCACAAACGCGCCAACGCATTGATAGCCCGAGCAGCACGATAGTGGTCTATGAATCAAGGTAGTTATTGGTAAGTGCGGGTTATACTATAATATGCAATGCAGTAGAACATCATACGAGGCGAGAGACTCTACGGATTGATGAAATTGCATTTGACGCTCAGTTTTGCATGATGGAATGCTGGAGAGGTCAGGGGGATCATCCAGCGGGTATCGGAAAGAGTGAGAAGCGCGCTCTTGATTTAGAAAAAGATGAAAGCGATTTTACCCCCACTTTGTTCGTTGCTTCAAGCGGAGCCAGCACCGTAGATAATGCTAAGCCTGAACTTTGTAACTTGATCTGTGGTAGTCTACAGATATTGGTTTAAAATTGATAGATAAAAGTTAACGTTCCCAGGTTAACCCCTAAAAGACCCTCCGTCAACTGCATGTTGGTTTTGCACACACTATACAGGTTAACTAATTTGATGCCGGTTTTGGTTTAGACTAAGGTTCACCGGGCGGTAGTTAAGGTGTGTGAGGCATGCCATGGTCTCTAACTACTAAGTCGCCACGAGTGCTCAGCCCCAAGGCCGCGCTTGAACAAGCTTCAGTCCTCGTAGAGCGTGCATGCAAGACCTGCGGTATAAATATATTAAGAGGTCACTAGTTCTAGGTCGTAAGAGCCCGGTCTTCCGCGAACCAGCTGTGCGGACATCCATTTCCTTCGGTCATCCTCATCGGCCTCGAAATCGGACCCACGTCAACGGAAGGGTCTCGGCGTTGTACCGGTGTTCAGCTCACTGGACAAAGCGCGAGGAGCAAGGAAGGAGGCTGGTAGCGGCGGAGCTCGGAGAGCGACCTTCTCCAGCGGGCATTTGGCAACCCTCCCACGGACGGAACCCTCCCCGACCTGGTCGCCCCAAAACCGCCAGACTGAACTTCTAAACCAGCCTCCAAGCTTTGGAATTCCCATCCTCGTGTTGAAATGGCACCCAAGCTCTGAAAATCGCCGGAGGAGAAGAAAGCGGTGCCGGTGAAGTGGGTAGGCGGCGTGGGCGGATTTCCTGCAAGTTCGCGTTCGGCATGCCCCTCTTCAGGGTGGCAGGCTTTGTTGACGGAGGCAAGGTTGGAAGAGGTGGCAGTGGAGTTTGCATTGGGATTTTCTGGTTGGGACGGTGGTGGGGATAGACGGTCTGCTGGCCGGAGAGTGGCTACGCGTTGAAGGCGGAAAGGAGAGATGGCTTGGAACTGGTTACTGCAACACTTTCGAGTTCCACTCTGCTTTCTTAGTCGTCTCCATCTTCATCGGCAGTTTCTCAGTCTCTTCCATCGTCTGCATCTTTCCTGCCATCGGTCTGTTCACTTCCGAACCTCCGGAGAATTCTCCCTCAACAGGTCCCCAACGTCCTGAGGAATTCGTTCTCTGGATCTTCCCGAGCCTTTTGCTTCGTGCAGCAGGACGTGGACGGTGCGGGAGCGAAGCGATGCCCAACCCTTCCGTCGAGCTTATAGTCATCCACCCTTCTCGTCGAACATCGATCCAAGAGGCACGACGTCCGAGTAGTCGTGGAGTGCTCGAGATTGTCCCTTTCGAGAGAGGTAATCCACTCTTATATCGATATCTCCTGACTCCGTTTGCCCGCGTTTTTTCCTCCTGGATTAGATCTCCAGCCCCAGGAGGGCGCCCATCCCGGAAAAGAAGGTGAGGAGACTTTGTCTCATCGTCTCCCCCGGCGTATGTTCATGTCGATGGTATTAAAGACGAACGATGGGTATACGTATAGCCTGAACAGGCCCACCGGTGCTTGAAGTTCTGGTAGGCCTGCAGACGCGACACGACGACGCGTCAGCATTGCGAGGTTCTCGGAAATCGGCCTGACGAGAAGCCTGCACCAGGGCCGACGGGAAGTTGCGGCAAGACATTTCTTCTAGCATTCACCATGGTAAGCGCACTATCTTGCCAGGTCCGCGTGGTTCGGATTTTCGAGTAGGGGTCGAAGCATTCGCAAGCGAGGAACTCCGTGGCCTCCTCCGTATCCATGGGCTCGAAAAGAGAGTGCTTGAACAGCATACTCGCCGGGATCTACGTCAACCTGTGGAACGAGGATGGTCGGTGATCTGCACTGAAAGGACGACGTTCGGCTCTACCTCTGCACCAAACCAAAGCTGCGAAACGCTTGAGAGCTTGTTCGTGGCTCTGAGCCCACGAGTCGATGAAAGGATTTGCAGTGCGAAGGGTATGTGGCCACTAACTTGACGAGAGCTCGAACGGAGAGACTCGGACATCACGTCGGTGGGCAGGGGATGGAGAGGGACGACGGAAACCAACTTGCAGCCCACCCATCAGAGACGACACCGCTCCATTCTCCAGCTGCGACGGTGACGGTTGAGGAAGGATATATAAAGGATGAAATTGGTACACTGAGCTTAAAATGGGTGGCGGTGGTACGAGATTGATCGGCATGCTCGCGATCGGTGGAGCTTGGAAGTTCATTGCGACATCGGAGCGGCGGACGCCTGGCCAGCGTAGTTACAAATCGGTCCGTTGGCACGGAGGGAGGGTGTTGGCGGCTGGCTTGCATCTTTGGATGGTGTAACGGAAGTCATGAACTGGAATGCACGCTCCTAACAATCGAGCCCGCAAATTCGATGGGGGCGAGGGTGGGCTCGTGGACGGGGGGATGGAGTCGACGTTGCGAAACGTCCTTCGGGTTTCTTGACAAAATCGCATCTGGTGCAACATTATTCGGGAGTTTGAGGAGGCGTGTATGCCATGAGAGCCAAGCGAAGAGATAGGGCGGGGAGCTGGATGGATGATGCGGAGTTCCAAGGAAAGATTGGCGGGCAGTTGAAACATGAATTTCCTAGCTCCGTCGCTAACCCCGTATTACCGCCGATGTCCGATTGGCAACCTACAGCGCGGGGAATGTATGTGACTTGTTGTTCGGAGGAGAGCAGGGGATACATCTCCGTCGTATAACCAGTCCGCTTCATAACGTCAAGAAGGCGAAACCAAACTTCAAGAACGCCCTCATGGGCTTGTGCAGGCGCACAGAACGACTAAATGTTGGAGCCAATGTCATGAATATCAACGTACGCTCGCACATAGACCTCGTTGGGGACTAACCCATCAATATCTTCCCTCAAATGTTGGAGGTAGGGCACCTCCCGCCGTAATCGAGTGTAAGTGACGTGTCTAGAGAGGAAAACAAATGATCGGTGACTCCGTCCGCATCTCCAGCTAGAGGCAGTACGGATACAGCGTCATGATTTGGACGTTCGTCACATGCCCACTGGTTGCGGGTACGTCCCCCGTCCTCTTCTGTCTCTCTGTTCCTTACGCGATGTCTCACCTACCCACTCACTACTAACACCTGGCCCGCGTTCTGGACCAACTCGAACAACACCACCTGGCCCACGGGTGGAGAACTCGACATCATCGAGGGTGGCAACCGCTAGCATACCAAAGCCTCCGTCTTACGCGCCTCGTCGGACCACGCCTGCACCCAATCCGACTCCAACAGAGGCGACCGCGGCCTGTTGGTTTCCGAAAAGTGCAAGTCCGCTGTGGGCAACGGCGACGGCGCCGGCTGCCGCGTGAACCGCGCCACCGATAAATCCTAAGGCCCCGAGCTGAACGCCGTCGGGGGTGGATGGTAAGCCATGGAACGCCCTTCGGAGTTCGTCAATGTGTGGTTCTGGGCGAGGGATGACGATAACGCTCCCGATGAGGTTAAGGATGCGTCCACTTTGAAGGAGAACCAGAAGGTCAACCGATCAGCCTCAGGCCAACTTTGTTAGCGGCAACACCTGCGCCGCGATCAAACCTCAGAGCATCATTATCAACTTGACTTTGTGTAAGTCGACTGGCTTGTCGTTTCAAATTGCGCTTTCCGCCCCCGAACCCTGTTGGCTAACTGTGCTCCTTTGGCCATATCAGGCGGCGACTGGGCTGGTAACGCCTACTGTATTGGGCCGTCGCAATGCAAGCTAGCTATTTCCTGACGGAGCCCGTGCTGCTCGATTCAACGGTCTGACCCAATGGAACTTTGCTCTCTCTTGTTTTGTTTCTTCTAGCTAGATGAATGAAGAGCCGAGCTTCTGAATTTCCCAGAGCCATAGTGGGGTGTCGAGGAGGGCACATCACAGACTGGGTATTCGTCATTGTTTACACCGAAGATGAACACATGAGATAGAAAAGGAACGAAGACAATTTCCGGCGAACAATGATACGTATGCGAACGCGGGGGCGGGGGCGGGTACTTGCGATGGAAAACATGGGAACGACTAGAACCTATCATACATTACATCATCCCCGCAAACAATTTCACCAGTGACTTTGACGTTGGAATCGTCAGCTATAGTGCGTGGCGTTGAAGCTGTCTTACGTCGCACGACACTGACGTCACCTGGAAGGACTGGACCTTCGCAGCGTCAATGCGCTCCACGACCGCCTTTTGAGTCTTACGGTTGGGGGGGGGGGACGCGTTTTCTTTTTCTTTTTCTTTTTTTTTTTTTTCCCCCTTTTGGCATATCCCGTGGCACACCGGCTTCGGCTCCCAAAGCTCCTCGTCAACTACGAGGACGCTTCGCCGCCATCCAAGGATCCCTCATCACTGCCGTTCATGCCTGCCAAAATGGCGTCCTTCGCTGCTAAACATTCCGAAATCTCGTCCTCGCAGGCATCTTCTTCCTTACGGTATGCGGCGATAGCTGTGTCGTACCACGCGAGAGCTTCATCTTTATGGCCGAGGGCCGACTTCGAATCAGCGAGGAGGGCCGCCGCCTCTGCATAAGACGACGCTAAGGAGATTCCTAGATTCTGATAGACGGAGCAGGACTCCTCTAGAGTTGAGATGGCTTCTTCGTGCCGGCTCTGTGCCCGGAAACATTTCCCCAAATGCCTGAGCGCTTGAGCCAGCCTCCATCCGGCGTCGCTACTACGAGCAACACGAACCGACTCGCGGAGTAGCTCCTCTGCTTCCGCGTGGATACCTTGCCGGAGTTTGGCCTGCCCCAAACGGCAAAGAGCAGTGCTCAGTCCGTGGTCCCATCCAATGCTCGTCGCGATTTCGCGGGCTCTCTGAAAGGCGGGGATCGCTTCGTCGTTATCAAGGTCGGTCCCGAGACTATTGAGCGCGTCGGCTTCTCCAAGCCTGTCGCCGCAGCGAGATGCAACATCGACAGCTTCCTCCAAAGTAGATACCGATTTTTCAATATTTTCTTGCTGCGAGTATGTTTGTCCTAGTTCGCGGAGACATCTTGCAACACCTACACTGTTCCCCTTTTCCCGGTAGATTTTCAAGCTCTCCTCCAGGTTGCGTATAACGTCTTCGAATTCTCCCTCACGCCCCAGCCAGAACAGGGATTCTGCTACGCCAATATCATCCTGTAGATTCCTACACTTCTCCAAGGCGGCACAAGCTGCGTCCCGGCTTTTGGCAAAGTTCGAATCAAGATCGGCCACGGCGGCTTGTTTGCGAAGAACGCTGGCCATTCCCTTGTCGTTTCCTTCTTCTTCATAAAGACGCAGAGCCTGTTCCAGGTAATCCAGTCCGGACTTGTGATTACCTTTCCAGCTCTCGAGCCCTCCTAGGGTCTCCAACACAGCGGCGGAACGGGTTTCCGGATCTGCAGTCTTGGGAGTCGGAGGGTAGTGGGGCTAAATCGGGGGAACTTTAATCACGGTTGTATCGACCCAACGGGGGAGGGGATACCCACAAGGTACTCGAAAGTTGTTTTACACATAGCGCTTGTCGGGCGTTTCAGCGGATCGGCCGTCCAGCACCTCGTGATCAAGTCCCAAAGTTGGAGGCACTCGCGGAGGCGAGACTCTCCGTTAACCTGAGGAAGGGGACTCTCGAAAATCTTGCGCATGATGGCATATTCTGCCACAACTTCTTCATACGGAAGCTCGCCCGTCATTATCTAGCAACCGAAGGACCGTAAGTGGAACGCCATAATGGGAAAACGATCAGCAGACCTCCCACACAAGCCAGGCCCAAGCGAATATGTCGCTACTTGCCGTCCTCGGCTTGCCGTCGAGCAGCTCGGGACTGCACCAGCGGATGGATCCTTTAATTACGGCTGTACTCTCCAGTCGAGCGAATCCACTATTCTCATAAAGTCGCGCGAGCCCAAAGTCGCATAGAACAGCCCTCAATTCCGAGTTGACGAGAACGTTTGGCTTTTCCGTCGTAACTTTAATTAGATGGATGGTCGGCTGCCCCGAGTCCCTGTGACTTACGGATTTGATATCTCCATGACACACTGGCGGATCGAGTTGGTGAAGAAATGCTAGCGCGTCGAGGGTGTCGTAAGCCTGGTGGGACCGACCCGTGAGCATCAAGGGTTTCCAAAGATCCGAGGGAGACGCACCAGTGACAGCTTCTCGGGGATCTCAAGTTCCCGCCCTTTGATGAAATCGCTTACGTTCCCGTACGGCTCCCATTGAGATATGAGCCAGGCCTCTTTGCGACCGAAGTTGGCAGAAAAGCCGAGGAACTTGGCGATGCCAGGATGCTCCTGGAGGCGAGACCAAATCAAGACCTCCTTCGTGAACGTCTAGACCAGCCGAGGTGAGTTAGTCAACCCCACCACGTGGAAGGAATTAAGAACCCACTCGTTTCAAGTCGGATCCATCATACATGGCTGAAAGTTTGATCTCTTTCACGGCCACGAGCTGAGGTTGACCGTAGAGACGGGACGCAATCCAGGCGGGAAGGTAAGCGGAGGTATGGAGGTGCGCCTGTCGGACGACACCGAAACCGCCAGAGCGCCTTTCGTCATTCTTAACAAAAACTAATCTTCCGCTGTTTATATGATATTCGGTGAGGGTTTGGTACGCCTCGTCCTAGGCAGTCGGCAATGTGAGTAATTGCGAACTGGACTGGAGCGCTCAGGGACCTACTACGGCCAACTTTCTATCAGCGCGCCTCTGTTCTACACTCTCAGGGGTCGTCATTTCGCGCGAGCGAAGGGTATCGTGACTGATTGAGATGGAATATCGAGAGTCCATGCGACGAGAGGGGTCGGTGGTGGGTGGTGGAGGTAGTGAGTCGTCGTGCAATGGGAGAGCCTTGCCGCCGCGTCGATGCCGCGTTGCCGGCGCTTGTCCGGCCAGGACCGGTTCCCAGGTTGACGGTTGACCCCTATAAACAGAATTCGAGCATCTAGCCAGATTTTAAGAGTTTAAAATATAGTATACGCGTTAAATAAGCCATTTCCGAGGCTCGGATTGACTTAGGTACTCCGGGCCACGGCTACGGGAATACTGATTCCGGCGCGGCATAGAGATGAGCCGTCGAAATAAGCGGTACGGAGCTCTCAATTTCATTCAACTTCAAGGTTTGAGTGGGTTGACCAGCATTACACTGCCTGCTGAGACATCTCGGGATCCCTCGGCTGTCGCTCACGCTGCTGGTTGACCGCCCGGGTAGAAGGCTTGCCCTACACCACGCTGCCGCAACTGTCTTTTTATCCGATTTCTGTCAAGGCCTATGAGAATAGGGGAATAGCTTATATTATACAAAGTTCACTATCGTAGCACGTGGAATATTCCAAGACAGCGCACATCGCTCCGGTGTCCCTAGCTCCGTAATCATGTGCCCGACCTTCTCCAGATCGCTGAGCGTCAACAACACCATCGAAAAGGTAGATATTACTAGATATCTTAAGTGCTATTAGAGGGGTGGCAAGAATGAAGGAAGATAGGTCCTCGTACCTGACAGTTCCCTATCTCGAGTGCCAGTCGCTTCCCACTCCACGCTTCCCCTTTTCCTAATTCTTACACCATCGCACGGGCGATTTCGTTTATAGTTGATTCTTTGCATGGGCTGAGCTTCAGAAATAGGGAATGGCAGCTGCCTTCAGCCGGCGCGCCGCTACTGCACCCAGTGCCTTTACGCTCGCGGCTGAGATCGGACGAGTTGGCTGGCTCGGCGTACATTTTGATGAAGCATATATCAGTAGAAATGAATGAGAGGAGATAGGCGGACAGAGATTGTTTAGTCTGTCCATAGAAGGAGCTAGCGGGTAGCGCGTAGCGCGTAGCATTGTTGAATGCATGGTTCATGTGTTGGCTGGTGGGAGGCCCTTGGAGACGGCCGATTCTATCTACTACAAACCGTGGGACTGAGGACTTACCACCACCAGCTGGGCCCGTACCTACCTATACCTTCCCGGGTTTCTTGAACATTGTTGTAGCCCATTTGACAATGGAGATAGATGCATCAAGGTCAGTATCTGTAAACTCGTCGCCGCCAATGTAGATAACGGTGGGACAGTTCCATCAATGACCGAGTTGTCCAACGCGGGGCTTGTTGGGGCGCGGCGGCTCGGTATTTGGTTTTGCCGATCCTTGAACAACTCCTCGCATGGAGAGAATGATCGCCAGCTACAGCCGCCGAATTACTGTATCTCAAGAAAAGGGAACTAATCGTGAGGGTAGAAAAGGGTATGCTATTTGTTTCAGCAGGGGCGGCCATTCCGGCCCAGGTGTAGCCTGTACCACTAAACTCGTACTTTTGAATACATCAAATGCGCGTGCTCAGGATGTATCTAAATAGAATCGAACTCGCCAAAATAACCAGACCAATCGAGAATGCGTCCAGAGATTTCTCGTTTCCCGGAGGCATTCAGAATACGCTGCTCCTAGACAGCGCGTGGAATAAATTAAAAACCTCCTTCGTAGTCTACATCACTGTTTAACCCGCTAAAAGCCTACTCGTGTGAGACCTTGGTATTTGGGAAGGATTGGAGCGGTCATTACGATCGTCCGTCGTCTCTCTTTCGGCTATGACTGTGAAAATCCTCGAAGCTTGGGCGGTGGATGTCACTGCGTGAATCGTAATAATGAATAGGCGATAAGCCACCTATAGCAAGACGATAGACACTTCTTTAATCGTCGAATTACAAGAAATCGATGCGATCGCTTTATTTTACTCTCCTAAGATTCCCACATGTTGCGGTTCGACAGGATTTTCACTCGCACCGGGGTGGCGCGCGGGTCAAAGGCATTCATATCCTTGTAAACATAACCCAATACGCGCAATACCGCCACATCCCAAAGACTACCGGGGCGTTATCTCCATTCAATCTCGGTGAAAAGTTGCTGCGAAGTTGACTGTGCCCGTCGGCACTCTATCGAAAGACGTGAAGGAAAGGCTGTTGACGCTCATTTGGAATCCCCGCTGATCCAATAGCATTACACCTTTCTTAATTAAAGCCGAGTATTTATAAAACTAGAATTAGAGAGCTTGAAGCACAAGTCCGTCCTGTTCGAAAAGAGATTGGCTTCCATGCTGAGCTACTCCGAAGATTTGGTTGAGCCAAGAAGCAAGTCGAACGCCGCCTGGATGAAGTCGGACAGATGAGTTCGCGTTATACAGGTTTTAGGCCAAAGACTGAGAACCGACCTTTAGCAATTTGCTGCTGGATGATTGGTGCAGCACCGCGGTGGTAGCTTCCGCTGAGTTCTTTACCCTTGGGGTCGGTCTTGAGAACGTAGTCGCATATCAGCTTGTTGGTGTCGATCGCCCATTGTGTTGCGCAGTTCTACGCGAAAAGGAACGGTTCCAGAGGTTTAGGGACTGGGCGGTGGATTATAACAAGCGGACGCAAGAATATGGCACGTACCACCGCGTCGTTGATATCGGTGCAGCTCAACCATTCTGGCACTGCATCCCTGTACATCCCGTTTTTGATCTCATCGACAATAACTTTCGTCCATGCATTAAGACTGTCGGCGTTATCGGGACCAACGAACTTAGTGATCATGCTGCTATCCCATACTATTGGGGAAGAGCCCGTCGGTTAGAGGGAAAGTTTTCGGGTTGCGAGGCGGATGACGGACGCACCTCCGTGAAGCCTTTTCCTTTCACCGTTCCACTTGACCATGATGTCGTTTCCGCCTCGCTCAAGGAACTCAGTATGAAGGGGCTGGGTGATGTCACCAAGGAAGTGAACCACAAACTTGAGAGCCTGTGCGGTCTCGTTGACGTTACGAGATGGATGGACTAATTGGTTGGTGTAATTGGCACTAGAGAAGATAAAAACAGACGTCAGCGAGGTATTACCCCAGTCGAGTTTCCCGCCGAGAAAAACACGTACATGGCTGTAACCACACAACCCCCCTCCCCATGGCAATCCCTGCTCAGCTCCACGCCACACTCGAACGGGGGATTATCCTTAGCATCGATGAAGTGAAACTCCTTCGTCCATTTTCCCTCGGGGGAGTGAGAGAAATCGTCCGGCCAAGTTGCGATGTCAACAATGCTGGGATTGGGAAGCCTCTTTTGCCCATCGGCTGCCAGGATGTTGTTCAGGCTGTCTCGCACACCAGGTTGCAGGAATTGGAGAGCCACATTGGCAACAGTTTTGTGTCCTAGTTAGAATGGTAGGGGGGAAGATTCAAAACAAAGGCGAGGTGAATTAAGTTGGCCAACGGAAGCGGTAGCAGCGCGGGGAGACTCACCCAGCTGGCCCCAAGCCTGGGCCGATGAAGCGAGTCCAAGAGCGGCCACCAAGGTTGAAAAGTGCATCCTGACCGTCAAGCTGAGGGGGGTATCGGGCTGTTCAAAATATGGGTGAGACGAGCAGGATGGATGGATGAGGGGCAGACGGGTAGTTGTGTGCCGTTCTTGCTGTGTTCCTTTTATGTGGCGCCGGGTGGACCCTGATTGGATTCGGCGCTCCGAATTGTGCCTGGCTGCCGGCGCCTCCCATCTCACTTGAGAGGCCTCTGAACAATATTTCCGGCGGTTGAACCAAGTTCCCTTTCGTAATCGCAGAAGTTAAGTCACCTGCGCTGCGGCGGTGCAGTGCGACCAGAGGGGGAACAGACAGAGCGCATATCGTACCGGCCTCCGACTGGAAGAACCTCACCCAGTCTCACTCAGACGACCAACCTTGAGCTTGGGCTGCGGCTTTTGGCAGATAGATAGCGGCGGTAGTCTTCACTGATGGCCAGGTCAATCGAAAGATAGGTCTCATTCGTGGGAGTGACCAGCCGGGAGACATATTGGCCGGAAGGGGTTTTCGAAAAAGTCCACACCGGATCATCTGAGGCAATCTCGCACTTTGATCGCCGAGCTAAATGAAACAAACCGGGTAACATTCGTTCACCTGCAAGCCCCATTCGCATCCCTAAATTCCCGGATGAGCCCCCGTTCCTCTCCTCTCCTCAACTCTGTCTACAGCGTTTGGTAAATAGTGATAGTCATCTCTCGCAAAATGGATATAAGCCACATACCGTCAATAGTTTACCTTACCCTACGCGTGATATCACCCAGCCCCCTTCCCGCGTGAAGGGCGAGGGTGGCAGTTAGCAAACAAGGCTGTCACTCGACGACGTCACTATTCAAGAAAAAAATCCAGTAATTATTTTATTTACGCATTACACAGGCCCTCATCTCGAGCAACTTACCTGTGTGGTCGGAATGACGCCGGCCCTGAAGCCTGCCTTTTGCGGGTTTCGGTGGGATACCCAACCGTGGGATAATCGCCTCTCAGCGGCCCGACCAACACCACACCGCGTGTCCAGCCGTCCCATCAAACTAGGTAGCTGAGAGCATTCTAGGTAAGTTCATCGCGTTGAAATTCCATCATATTTGCTCACGGTTTAACGTTGAAGGTACCATATCGCAACCACACCATCCATGAAAATTAGCAGAGGTATCAACAGCCTTCCGGTCGAGCTTCTCTCCAAAGTTTTCTTGCTGGCCATTCGCTCAAAAGCTGCTCAGGAAGATCGCTGTAGACTTATCTTAGTCTGTCGACTGTGGCGGGAGTACGTACAAGGCTCGGCCCTCCTCTGGGTGGACATCTCTGCGTCCAGCGGCCGCGCCTACATTCGCCGAGCACTCGAGAGGTCG
>WSTY01000813.1:0-14474 GCA_019633465.1 Tulasnella sp. 417 | reverse complement strand
TCATCTTCCTGTGGAGCCCACCGATCGATTAAGGCAGCCTCTAACTTGAACCAATCTTGGCGAACGTCCTGCGGGAGTCGGCAGTGCCACGAGAGAGCCTTGCGCGAGAAAAGAGGAGCCGCAAAGTCTGCTATCCAAACCGGGTCCCGCTGTTTCCCTTCCCATAATGCACAAGCACGAACCGCAGCAACGAAGTCGTCGCACTCCTCCCAGTCTACGCCTTTGAAACGCTCAACTGAACAGCGAAAGTCAGTAAGGGCATCGACAATAGGGGATGGATGGGCCGCGAAGCGTACATACCTTGTGGTACAGACGACATCTCAGAGCGGGTGATAGTGAGTGTTTAGGGCCTGATATCGGTAAAGAGGCAACCTTATGGGGAGCACTTGTTAGGAATAAGGTGGTTGAAGAGGTTGGTCTGTGTTAGGGGTGCCGGATCAAAGTGTACGGTTCAAATGTGTATGGTTGTGATATGCTTGGTAATCCTTGTGACAACACAATCGTCTCCCTCTGAACGACTAGCCAGTTCTAGATCAGCCGGTACGAGGGAAAATAGCCACAACATCGGTTATTGATGTTCTGGCTGTGAATGTGTGGTCGCGAATCGGAATGCAGGGAATCGAGGTCTCCAGAAGACCAGCTTTGTTCTAATGACCGAACGCGAACGTTGCCGCCCACCCTCCCTGCTGGTTTCCAACAGTAGGCGCTATGGCGATTCTGTACTGCTTCGCCACTTTTTCGCAAACATTTCTCGTGGATGAGTCAACTCCAATTCAGACTCTTCCCCAATCCGGAAATTATGCCAAGCCTCTAAATAGAGTTCGTTGTATATACACAAACAATATGGAACATCAGCTATAGGTAGTTCTAGATGGTACAAAGTTACATTCATATACCAAAAACTATGGATGGGGTTGATCATGTTGAGAGGGAGTTATGGGAAGTTCGCCAGAACACCGAACAGTTTCGTCGATGGGCTCGAAGAAGAATTTCTGTGGGGCAGATATATTAGCTCTAATGTTCTCCTTGCATGATGGATTCACTACCGCTCGTGCCCTGCTGCTGTATGTGCTGCCATAGGCTTCTGGATCCGTGACGAGGACGAAAGATTCCCCGCTAACGAAGGGAACGAGTGTGATTTCTGAAAACGAGATTTTGTTGGTCGATGGAAGTGTCGACAACCGGGCCAATTGAAGATAAACGTACTAATAGTACCGTCTTTCCTCCAAACAGGGATCACTTCATCATTTTCCAGAACAGTGCAGGTGAGGAGCTGGAAAGGTGTGTCATCACGCCAAGCAGACTTCAGGGTGTCCGAGTCGAAGCATGTTATGCGTGCGTGGCTATAACCTATACGTTAGTGCGAGGGTATGGCTTACTAAATGCTGGACCAACCCGGTGGATCCGTCTCTGAGATGGGGTTCGTATGGTTGCCACTGAACGATGAGCCAGGAATGGAAGGCATATTCCTAGATTCAAGGTGGGCACATCCCCTGACTGCATGGAAGAATTGGGTCGAACTTACGACGAGCTCCAGCAGCGTCGCGCTAGGCAAGGAGTTGCAACGAACACAAAGTGCCATATTCCTGTCCCATGTCAAATCACACACACTGCTGACGGGGTGTGTAAGATAGCAGTTAGTATTAGACCCATCGACGACCACTTTTATGACGCCCTCGAGAGGAAGGTTAGTTGGGCCACTACCATTGAGTGGTGCCACAGCTGCTGGAGTCGGCTGAATTACAGGCCTAGTAGCGGGCCAGTCGGTTCAGGATGTGGAATTGGCGGAACGAGACAGAACCCTGTCCTCACTTTTCGTCATCGTTCGGGGGAGGCCACCGTTCGAGTAGCGCCATCTCCAATCTGGACCAATCTTCGCGAACGTCCTCTGGAAGTCGAGCGTGCCACAAGAGGGCCTTGCTCCAGAAAAAGGAGGCTGCAAAGTCCGCCTTCCAAGCCCAATCTCGTTGCCTGCCTTCCCAGAACGCACGGGCACAAATCGCAGCGATGAATTCGTGGCACTCTTCCCAGTCTGTGCCGCTAAAACGTCCGACTAAAGAGAAAACATGGGTGAGGATATCGGTGTCATGCGTGTGGTTTAGAGAGACGGAGAGACGCATACCGGGTGGTGCGGATGACATCTCAGAATGCGCGCTCGTGGCAATTCAGGCGTTTAATTACCCACACGCTCGCAAAGGACGCTAGTGTGGTTGAATGGGATGCAAAGGTTGGTGAGGTTCGGGGAGAGGTTCGGGATCAAAGGTGTACGAGCGATGTGCGGCTGGCACCGGTGGCAAGCGCGCAAGACAATTTGCGGCTTACTTCCGCCGATACCCGAGTGTTGTCAGGGATCCGTGAGTTGCGATCTGGACCTGGTAATACCCCCCATGCTGTTGGTGTCAATCTATGCATCAAAGTCGAAGAAAGTTTGGTGTCGTTGCTGCGCAAGGCCGGGAGTGTGTTGCAGCGAACGAGTTTGGTCGACCCAAAGTTAAGGATCGGGTTGACCTTTGTTTACCAAGAACGAACACCAACTGTTTGCCACCAAAACCCCCTCCCAGCCAGCTTCCAAAGTAAGACTGCCCCGACAATATTTGCACTACCACGACGCTGCTTACTCGTAAGGGGCAAACACCCCTCGGGAGTCAGATCATCAACAAACCTCGGTTCCAATTCAGATTTGAGTTTTGACCGATCAGGGTCCACGGTACACCAATTCAGAAACACATAAAGGCAAAGGACTATACACACATCGTAAGGGCTAGGCCAGAATTCAACGCGCCGGCCCGATTTGTCTCTTAGTACT
This sequence comes from Tulasnella sp. 417, assembly GCA_019633465.1. Taxonomy (NCBI): domain Eukaryota; kingdom Fungi; phylum Basidiomycota; class Agaricomycetes; order Cantharellales; family Tulasnellaceae; genus Tulasnella; species Tulasnella sp. 417. Next base: position 11,668 of record WSTY01000813.1, on the reverse strand, counting down.
CCGCCCAGTCGGAAATGCCGTCTATACTAGTTCACCTCCGTTCGAACAAACGAAGGATCTCTCATTTCCGCAAAGTCGCTCGAAGCCAGACATGACTAAGGGATCGCGAATCACGCAGGTCTGCTCCCTCGCCCACGTCACTCCTCATTGTCATCATATGGTCGTCTCGGAAGGCCCTCTCACCCCGGTGATATTGTGTTGGTGTGCTCGCTCTTCTAAGCAGCTAGCACCTTAAACCTTCTCCAGGACAGGAGGGTACAGGTATTCTTCCTATTATTTACGAAGAATCTCGAAACAGGAAGAGGAATCAGTCCCGCAGTGCTCCTTACGCTTGCCCAAACACACTCGATTTGAATGGGCTTCACGTCCGTCTGAGGCGGGGAAGTTCAACCTTCTGGTCACTGTCCCCCCACGCACCTTGAGACCTCACGACAGTCTGCTCAGGCGTTATAATTTATATTATCACAATAAAGACATTTGCTCGTTTTCATAAAGCGCGTCCGTGGCCACGCATCATCGCTTTATGTGACGGTCATGTCCAACGCTAAGCGGGTAACAGGCACTTCTCGGTGGGACGGTTGAAATCGCCGTATCGGCGGTTGGATGAGATATGAAGTTTTCGAAGCCTTACTATTGGCATAGATAACTTGTTTTCAGGGGTCCGAAGTAGCAACATGGCCGGGAGAACTCGATGAATGCATAGGAAACCTCACTTGTCTACATGTACGCTTCTTTCAATTGCAGCCACTTCTCTCATGCCCTCAAGCTCAGCATCATCGTCTTCTAAACCTCCTTCCGGCTCCTCCATTACCCATCTATCCTCTTCCTATGCACGCTCCTCCATTGCACTTGTTGACACCGTCGGGTTTACTCCGTTGGCTCGATAAACAGTTGCTGGGGAAGAGTGGTCAGTTCTGATACTGTGCGTGTATTCACAAGCTCATTACCCCTCTTTGGTAAGATGTATACCTACGGATATACCCTTCTGGGTCCACGACAAGACGGATATCACCGCCAAACACGACAGGAGTAAGTATGATTTCTTATGACGGGTCTCGGTTCGTCAGTGGAAATCGAGTAAACAAATGAAGCAAGTTGCGATGAACGCACTAGTCGCATCGTCCTTCTTCCATACAGGAACCACATTGCCATTGGACAGAACAGTGCATCCAAGGAGCTGAAATGGGTAATCACAATTCCAGGAAGACTTCAGAGTTTCTACCTTGACCAATACTACATAGGAGCCGCTGAACCAGGGTTGAGGATGAGGGTTAAAGTATATATGAGCGCCAGAAGCACTCAGTGGACCCGTTTTCCATGCTGGGTGTTTTCGCATGCCAATGGACTGCTAGCCATGAGTTCGACAAATGATCCTACATTTCATGCGTGATAATGTCTGCCAATTGTAAGATTAAATAACAACTTGGTTGATACTTACGGTGCGCTCCAGCAGAGTGGTACCAAATGCGGGGTTGGAACGTACACGAATCGCCTGACTCATGTCGGTAGTGGGGCAGCACACCGTGCCGCCATCCGCGAAAGTGACGTAGTAAACACTCTTTGACTGATCGAGAATCACCTTCAGGATGCCTTGCATTGGGCGATTAGACTGGTCATTGAGGCCTAGAGAGGGCGCAGCTGCTGGTGTTGGCTTGATTTGGGGCCTAATGGTAGCGTGGTTCAGTCACGAGTCAAAACGAGTCACGAGACGGAAACCTGCCCTCACTCGTCATCCTCCTCGGGAGGCCACCGATCAAGTAACACAGTCTCAAGCTTGTACCAATCATGACGAACATCTTGCGGGAGTTGAGAGTGCCACAACAGAGCCTATGCCAGAAATAGGTTCCGGCGAAGTCGGCCATCCAGCCGGAGTCTCGCTGCTTTCCTTCCCACATCGCGCGGGTGCGGATCGCGAGGACGAATTTCTGACACTCCTCCCAACTTGCGCCGTTAAACAGTTCGACTGCAGAAGTGCAAAGCAGTCAGAGGATTTAGGGGTTGCAGTACTCAGTCTTTGAGGGTGGCATACCAGCTGGTGGGGAGGACATCTCCGAGCGGTCGCCGGTAAGAGTTTATGGATCCGATATCAGCTATATTGATGGCTTTATTGGAGAAGGTAGGCGGGGTAAGCCGGGAAACAGAAGCGTGTGAGGATGAGGGGCTCTGAGCTTGGAAGTGTTCCGACGGAGGCCTGTTCGGTGACAGCTCATCTGATCACACACGCCTTACCTAAAAGGCGACGTCATCAGCTGGACTTCTTGGGTGTTAACGCTATCAATCAACGGAGATGATGAAAAAGAAAGGTATGCACATCTCCGGGAACCCACCTAGTACGAAAGGGACTGATCGCGAAGCGGACATCCCGGTAACTTCATCACGAGACTTAAGCCGAGGAAGTCGTCCGGAGCTAAACCCGCTATGTTGTCGAGATTATCACGTGAGCATTTGATTTACAATTAATTCGTTCATTAGAAAGCAAAGTATACTAGCAAGAAAACCTCTACCTGATTCGGGTCAAGGTATGGGGAGGCGGGGAGGGTGCATGCGGATATTTTTCTGATCAAAGCGTGCGTACATCCTCTCTAAGTGTGAACAAGTTTTTGCCAGAGTGAAACCTAACTAAAGCTAACTGAAAGAATCCGCTGGAGGGCCCACGAGAATTCACCCATCTAATTTAGTCTGTCGCCTCGATGAAGAATTTCTGAGAAGCAAAGAATCAGTTTCGATCCGTTACTTGTATTATAGGCTTAATACCGCTCGTTGAGCGAAGGCTTCCCTCCCACGCGTAAAGGCTTCTGCATCCGTGACAAGGTAGAGAGAGCTACCGATAAATACGGCAAAAATTCTTATTTCTTGAGACGAATGTCAGTTTGTCTGTGGAAACGTAAGAAAAGCCGGAACCAAGTCGAGATAGACATACTGGTCCCATCATCGTTCTTCCATACAGGGAGCACCTCGCCATCGCCAAGGACGGTGCAAGAGATGAGCTGAAAAGGATTTCTGCCCGGCCAAGAAGACCTCAGAGTAACTGGGTCGACCAACGTAATATGGGCGTAGCTACAAAAACGTTCTTTCGTGAGAGGATGGGGGGGGGAGAACAGCGCCGGGCGCACTCATTAGATCCATTTCCCACCTTGGGCGTGACCGTTGCCCATTGAACCGCCAGCCAATAAGGGCCCGATTGATTCTTCATATAACAATTGAGCACATCTCTGGGTTCCAGATGGGGATTGGAAGCCCATTGAGACTTACTATCCGCTCCAGCAAAGTGATGCCAGAGAAGGAGTTGCAACGTACACGGATGGCGTTATCCATGTTCGCTGTGGCCGTGCAGATTCCAGAACTGAAGCTGGCGTAGTTTCTAGTATTTGATCCATCGAAAACGAAACTCAAGACGCCCTGGAAGAGAGGATCAACTTTGCCATGATGGTTGAGCGAGGGCGCGGCTGCTGGTGTTGGCATGATTTGTGGCCTGTGTAATAGCAGGGTAAGTCGAAGACCTTAGATCGGGTGACAGGATAGAACGTCATCCTCACTCATCATCATCTTCGGGGGAAGGCCACCGCTCGAGTAGCGCTATCTCTAGCTTGGACCAATCGTCGCGAACGTCTTCCGGAAGTCGAGAGTGCCACATGAGAGCCTTGCGGGAGAACAACGGGGCCGCAAAGTCTGCTTTCCAAGCCGAATCTCGTTGCTTGCCTTCCCATAATGCACGGGCACGGATCGAAGAGATGAAGTCGTCGCACTCTTCCCAGCCTTTGCCTTTGAAGCGTTCGACTGAAAAGTCGAAATCGATGAGGATATCGACATCATGCGTGGCGGTTTCGAGGATTGCATACCGTGTGGTGCGGACGACATGTTAGAGCGGGCGCTAGCGACGGCTGAGGAACTCTAAGATCGGTTACCAGGAGATGCGTCCAACCGAGGAGAGAGTAGCAGGGCAAGATTCAGACGTGGCGAGGGTTCAAGGTTTCAGAAGGTTCACGGGTGGTGTGCGGGGCTCGCGGTGACCTTTCATTTCATCACACCGCTGGTTGGCGAGCCCAGGTCGGTTATCCTAGCCAAGGAAGGCCTGTCAAAGCCAGAAGACACCGGAATAATCTTCCCGATCCCTTCAGGGTGGCGATACAATGGAGCCAGACTGGCGACGATGACTTTCCACGACCTGTACATGGGCGTAAGCTCAATGAGACGGGGCCCGGTAACCACAAAGTCAAAAGACATAGTTGAAAGGATACTCAATGTGCACACGACCTATGGTGAGCAGCACACACCAGATAGACTCTGGAGAGCAATAAGGGAGGACCCGATACGAAGACAAGTGTCGGACTTCCTATGGACGGCCCTCCAAGGCCGCTCACCATGTGGCACCCACTTCAAAGGCTGGGGCAACATGGGAAGAGAAGATGTACTGCGAATGCAAAGAAATCGAAACCATCGAGCACATCCTGAACGGTTGTGTAAAACGCCCTTGGGTCTATGCGGCCTGGGACGAGGCGAATGACACCCTGCAACGGGCGGTCGCGACTGGCTTCGCTACGTTTAGCAGGCCACTTTTCACCAGGATCCTAGGCACCCCGCTTTTACATGGAACCAGGAAGGGAGGCCAGACTTATAAAAATTGTCTGGACCGAAACAGCGTTCGCAATCTGGAAACTGAGAAACAACGCTAGAATCAGAAATGAGGAGACCCGCGAGCGAGAAAAACAATATGTACGGCTCGAGCTCGAAAGGAGAGCCACCCTTGACTACAGATCGATGAAAATCAAAGGGAAGAGCATTCGCAAGGACAGAGAGATGGCCGAGCTTATACGAGCGACTTGGAATGGGCTTTTGGTCCAGAGGAAAGTTGGGCTCAGTTGGATTCCGTGTGATTTTGGTTAACCTGGTAGAGTGGCCAGGCTATTTTCCCGCGAAGACGGTAGAAGGAGTCGCAAGGAGGGTGGTGCCGTGAGCCGAGGCGACCAAGACCCCGACGGCTAGACCTACCCGAGCTAGAAACTGGGCCAGGGGGCACCCGAGTAGTGCCCCCATCGATGCATAACACCCAAAGTGGTAACACTAGGGCGCTAGGGGACTGGCCATTGACGCAATCTCTGCCGGAACGTTTATCGTCGGTGTGTTAACCATCTGAACCCGCAAGGGGGAAGTGTCACCGTGAACCATACTGGGAGGGTTTAGTGGGTCGGCTTCTGCACCGTTATCGGCGTTAGCTTATCCCCACACTGTTCGGAGGTACCGCGAGGGCTCCGTTCGTTCGTGAAGCGAATTTCCCTCCCATCCAACTCAAAAAAGAAAAGAAAAAAGAAAAAGTCGGTCATCCAGCTCACATCGACTTATCCGAAGTGATCCCGGAGCACGTTTGAATATTCAAGAGCCTTTAACTAGTCGTCCAGCATCGCGTGTTTATCCTAGGCCTCACTAGGGTTAAGAAGTCTGATCGAACCCGTGTTATCCAGAACAACGGTTGATATGTGATCACTAATGACCAGCGCGTTGAGGCGAATTAGCCGTGGGGAGGAAAGAACTATGGGCTATATTTTGTTCGTAAACTCCGACACACGCACACACACCGTCCCCTCTCTCTCACACACACACACATCCCCGATGCTCAAGCTTCATTAGCAGTGCATATGCACCAGATGTAAGAGCGAGCTGAATGGTGCTTCTATTAGGAGGAAATGTGTGTTCTGGGATCCTCCTCGTGGCCGGACTGGGCGGCGTGTTGTCACACCCCTACGTGCATTCCAATCTGAGGCTGCACACGCAAGGTAAGCTCAGTTACATTAAGCCTCATCACCACTCTTGTTCGAGTACGAGAACTGCTAAGGAGCCATGTACAACGTGAAACGGCGGACTTGTCCCGGACCTGAGTTCCCCCGCCCGGGATAATAAAAACCCCAATTCTCTTGAGCCCAATTTACTTCTATAATGATTTCATATTATTTATCAGTGCTTATGCCACCATACAGGCTCTATCTCAGAGTCATCAAGACGTCACGCGCTGTGGTGATGGCTTGGAGGAGAGTGAGGTTACCTCTTCCCGCTGGGATGTCGATATTTGGAAGTCTCCGAAAAGGTGTGCATCAGTAGTGAACTTTTGATAGTGCCAAGAGCCTTGTTGCTGGCATCCAAGTGATCATTCTCGGTTCGTGACTGAATTCGTGTTTTGTTATAGAGGACACACGGGGCCCGCGCGAAGGGCTGAAGGGTCACCGCATCTGGGATCCGATTTCGGCGTTGCCCTGTGGCCCCTTCCCAGGCCAGCCAGCGCTTCGGTGAATGCCCACTACATACGAAAGTACATACATATTCATTTGGTCACTTATACACTTATAATATACTGAGTGTGGGTGTGGGTGTGTGTTGGGTGTGTGGGTGCGCGCGCCCAATAATTTCCGGACACTATATGTGCCATAAAGAACACCCAAACTTGAGGATGGGAATGCTCAATTTCTTGTTTAAACAGAAGAACGCCGACGTCCCCCGCCCCATCCCGGCTAAGGTCGAACAATGCAACAATTCCATACCAGCTGCAAGGGACAGAACATCCCGGCAAGCAAGATGGAGCAATCTCTCTCTCAATTCAGATTTATCGGGTCCACCGTGAACGTCTGACGTTGTGTCATCGCAAGCCGTCATCAATGTGCAATCATCGGCTATGTTCTAAAAGGGGTTCTTTTGCGGAAATGGACAGTATTTAGCAGCAGATGTAGGCACCGCTAGCTTGGAAACGGGCTGAGCGTGTTGAAAGCGCTAGTTTACCGCAAGCTCGCCGTAAAAACGACCCGTGCGGAGACTGGAGGCGGGAACTAAAGTAACAGGTTGCATCATGGCTGTCATATTTAGCTTTAAAAAACTTGATGTACGCATAAAAGAGTAAAGGTATCAGCTGAGAGAATCCTCAGCTCGTCTAGGTAAGGTCAACGACTTGGTAACAGCTTCTAGAGAACCAGAGGCTCGATGCAAGGGACCCCATCATCAAGCGTGAAGCCTATTCACGGCGGCTCGTAAGGATCAATTCACCTCCTGAAGGACGGAATATGAATAACCAACTGAAATTATTCGGTTAGGAGTCTCTCAACAAAGGACTCCTATGGTTTAGTGGATGGCTCGATGAAGAGCCTCTGTGAAGCAATAATTAGCCGCAATACTTTGCTCTCGGCAGAGGTTCACTACCGCTCTTGTCTCGGACAGACAGTTCCGACCATAAGCTTCTGGATCAACGGCCAAGTAGAGATCTGTACTCCCAACAAAAGGAACAAGTGGGAGTTCTTGAAAGAGAGTTGAGTTCGTCAAAGAGAGCGGAGACAACAACAGCGCCGAAATACGATAAACTTACTACTCCCATTATCCTTCTTCCAGACAGGAATTACTTCACCGTTTCCCAGAACAGTGCATGTGGCGATCTGGAAAGGCGTATCGCCACCCCAGGAAGACTGCAGAGTGTCCGAATCGACGCATATCATACGTGTATAGCTGTAAGAGTATCTATCAGTGAAAAGGTGGTGGTCGATGTAAGACCTGTGCACTCAGTAGACCCGTCTCCTATCTCCGGCGTCTCTGCCACCCACTCAACGGCCAGCCAAGCATGACACGTCCCATCCTGCACAAACGGGTCAGTGGATAGTTTAACTAAAGAAATTGCAGGAACAAGCCTGCTGACCACTAGCTCTATCAGGGTGGCGCCAGCCAAAGAATTGCACCGTACTTGGAGGGCCTGATCCTTGTCCCTTGTTACCTCGCAGACGGGTGGAGGTCGTGTCAGATAGTAATCGGTATCCGATTGATCCCAAACCACTTTCAGAACGCTTTGCGATAGGGGGTCAAGTTTGTCATCGCGGTTAAGTGAAGGCGCAGCTGCTGGAGTTGGAGTAGTTTGAGGCCTAGTCGCAGCGTGAGTCAGCAATCCCGAATGGAGAGAACGAGGCAAAATCGTGTCCTACTCATCGTCATCTTCTGGCGGAGGCCACCGATCAACCAAAGCTATCTCCAGCTTGAGCCAATCTTGGCGAACGTCGGGTGGGAGTCGGCAGTGCCATGACATGGCCTTCTGCCAGAAATAGCCGGCGGCAAAGTCCGCCATCCAGGCAAAGTCTCGTTGTTTCCCTTCCCACATCGCTCGGTTACGTATTGCAAGGATGAATTCGTTGCACTCCTCCCAGTTCGCTCCCTTAAAACGTTCGACTGCCGAGGTGCTGATCAGTGAGGAATATTGGTATTATAGCATGTGGTTTGAGTATGGCATACCAGTTGGTGGTGTGGACGACATCTCGGAGCGGGCGCTAGAGTGAATGTATGGTTAGATTTGAACGTCTACCCTAGGAAATGGGAGCGCGGAAGGAACGATGAGGTTTGGCGGGAGGGGGAGGGAGGGACGCGAGAGTGGTGTGTTCGGTCATATCTGATCTCATCACACACACAACCTTCGCCGATATGGAATCATTACGACACGTTCCAAGCAGGGCTCCTCGTACATGGACGATAAGAAAGTATCATGTATATGCAATAGTCTACATTTACCTTCGGGAATCGATCAAAGGTGCGAATGGGCTGAGCGTGTTTCGGCGATGTTCGGCAAGGTCGCCGTCCGGATCCGACCTACCAGGAAAGAGTGGAGTCGGAATAGACGTGCACAATTATGATTAAATTATGGGAAGAGCCCTAATCATAATTAATCGCCTAGATTGAATATATCGGGAGCGTTAATTTAATCTATGCGTAACCTAATAAAATATAATCACAAATAATCGGATGTATTCGGATATATTATATTATATTCCTATCAGTAAATGGTGTTGCCGTCCATCACCTCAATGGAAGATTCTTCTCATTTCTTGTTCTGCCTTTGCAAGGCTATTCCTTTGCGATCATTGTTAGCAATTGACCATTACGTGGGCTCAAACAGAAAGCTGCTGGCTCATCCGAAGTGCCGACTCTAGGGAAAACAAGAGTGCCTTCATCATTTAGCTGATTTGGAGTTGCTCATGTGACCGTTGGAAAGAAACCACTGTACCTTCTCCCTGAAGGCGAAGACCTACCAAAAGCGAAATGATTGTCGGAGTAGTGAGGATTCCAGGAGCGGAAGAATGCCAGGGGACTGGGCAGCCAGCTAGTCAACTTGAAACCGTGTGAGTGAACCTCCCAAGGGCTGCAGTCTGGCCCAGACCTCGACCTTCCCTTCACGAAAGGTGTGTCAGTGGGTCAGCAAGACTCCGCGCTCCGATTTATGGGTTGTCGGCTACATCTGGGAGTTCCATTTTTGACCCCCCCGATCTGGCTTCACTATTATCATACTACGATTAAATATACAACTGTAATATAATCTAACTGTACTCTAATATAATCTACTCATTGATAATATCCATGATAGGATATACAGGAGGCAAGTAATTTAATCGTAATCATATATATTTAATCATAATTAATCGGTCGTAGCCGTATCCTTGTGCACGTCTAAGTCGGAAGCCAAATTGATAGGTTGGATCATCACACCTACGTTTGCCTTTTTAATAATTGATTCACGCACGAAAGGGGGGGGGGAGTGAATGAAAGAATCTTTAAATCGTTCCGGTCAAGGGAAAGCGGTTCGGTAACGGTTCGGTAACGGCTTTCTAGAGAACAAGAGACTCGATACGCAGGGTTCCGTAGCTAAAGCATAAAGCTATATACCGCAACTTCTCCGCGCAGTTTTGCATACCAAAAAATACAATATCAATATGACGAAGTGGTTGGAAGCCGCTCAACGAAGGATTGTGTACAGTTTAGTCGGTGGACTCGAAGAAGATTTTCTGTGAGGCAAAGTATCAACTGTGATGCTCTGCTTGCACATGGGTTCCCTACCGCTCGTGTCTCGCCCTTATATTTGCGACCATAAGCTGCTGGATCCGTGACGAGGAAGAGATCGCTACCGGCAACGAAGGCATATAGGGTGATTTCTTGAAACGAATTGTAATCCGTGGGTTTAGTAGTAACGAAATCAAATTCCGATGAACGTACTGTTGCAACTCGTATCACCCTTTCTCCATGCAGGAATTACTTCACCATTCGCTAAAACAGTGCACATGATGAGTTGCGAGGGCATGTCGTCCCTCCAAGAAGACTTCAGAGTGTCTGGATCAAGACGTGTTATGTATGCGTAGCTAAGAAACTATTATTAGTGGGAGAATGGTGATTAATGGAAAATAGTCACACTTAGTAGACCCGTCTCCAATGACGGGCGCGGACTGCCACCACTGGGCGATCAGCCAGGAATGACAGGAATCATCCTGCAATGACCATATGAGAGGATTTCGCATCCGCAGAAGAAAACCAGAAGCAAGTTAAACTTACAATTACCTCCAGCGGGGTGGCTCGGGACAAGGAGTTGCAACGGACGTGGAGTGCCTCATTCGTGTCGTTTGTTAAAATACACCAGGATCCAGGGTCGGGTCGTTTAACATAGTGGTTAGTATCCGATCCGTCGACCACCACTTTCAGGACGCCCTGGAGTGGGCGGTTAGCTTTATTACTGCTGTCTAGTGAAGGTGCAGCCGCCGGAGTTGGTTCAACTTCAGGCCTAGGAGCAGCGCGGGTTAATGCTCTCGAAGGTGACAACGAGACAGAACGCTATGCTAACTCGTCATCATCTTCTGGAGCTGGCCACCGATCAAATAATGCGACCTCCAGTTTGAGCCAGTCTTGACGAACGTCCGGCGGGAGTCGACCGTGCCAAGGCAGGGCTTTGCGCCAGAAAAGCGGTGCTGCAAAGTCTGCCATCCACGCTGGGTCTCGCTGTTTGCCCTCCCACAATGCGCGAGCACGGATCGCAACGATGAATTTGTGGCACTCTTCCCAGTTTGTGCCCTTGAAACTTTCCACTGAGGAGTGAAAATTGATGAGCATGTCGCCATGATGATGCGCGGTTTGCGGGGGTACATAGTACCTTCTGGTGCAGATGACATCTGGGAGTTAGTGAAAGTTGTAATTCGGAGGTTTAATATTGATCGTTTGTGAAAGGTAACCAGATAAGAGGAGTGTGATTGAGCGGGATGTTAGGGTCGATGAGGGTGACCAGAGGTGTACGAGTGGTGTACGCGTCCTCGGCAATCTCTCATCTCATCACAACGCCTTGTGAACGGTTGGCAGCCTCGCGGTGGGCCTGCACAAAGCGATCTGTGGCCCTCCGGCTTTCATATATATCTATCCTCGTGAGGTGATGTTGGATCCCGTTAAAAGATCCAATAGCCGTTTGCCACTGGCCTTCATGAACCCGTATTGATGTGCGCTGTGGATAGTAGTCTGGTGCCCTACCGACTACGACCCGCAAGTAGGGATACGCCTGATGCTGTGAAGCTCGATCGGGATTGTGAAGGTCGAAGGAATGTTGCCGTTAGAGAAGAGTGTGTTGCAACGAATCAATTGATGGGGAGTGCAGACCCGACGTAAAGGACGCGCCCGTGGCCCTTGTTTACAAGGAGTGGAATAGAAAAGCCTCAGATCACCCCTTACCACCCGTTCCCTCCCAAGGTTTGACGACAGGAGCAAAATATCTCTGTATACTTCCTGTTCAGTCGCAAGGCGCAATCACCTCTACGTATCAACACACTCGGCACCTTTAGTAGCCAGCAGATTTCAAATCTACTGGGACCCCTCCGTTTTGTGATTTCAAATCCTACTATGACTCGCC
>WSTY01000811.1:0-14481 GCA_019633465.1 Tulasnella sp. 417 | reverse complement strand
AAGTCGTTCCTGGACACGCACAAGTCTCTCAATGACTTTCAATGTGGACGATGTAGACTTGTCGAAAACGCCACAAGTTCGCTGTTCAGCACCAACCCCGCAAACTCCCAACTTGCCAACCACCCGATGGCCGTCAGTTGGTATAGGAGATTTTTTTTCGAAGTGAAAATGGAAATCACTCGCATCAAAGGCAGCGTACACCTGGCAGGGGATAAGAGGTCGCATTTTGGGCAGCAGATGATCATCCGTTCATTCACCCTTACGAGTTATCTTCACTCAGCCTCCAACTCTCCACCTAAAAGAAAACACTTTACACCACCTCACAAATGTCCCGTGCGTCTTGAGACAGTTTGCATTTTGCCATGGTTTCACTTACCGCGTCTTTCATGCTAGGCAACCCCAGTGAACAATACCGTATGTTGCTCAATACCATCGAGCTAGCTGGCTACGCCACATTTGACGTCAAGGTCAGTCTGTTTGACACCTCCGCCCCATCTATGATTTCTGACTTAGTACATACGACACTACCAGGCCGAACAGACTCCCCCGACCAACAGGCCGACATGGGTCGCCACAGTACGAGGTATGGTCGACTTAATATTCACGGCCCGACCCGCGCTAACGAACACGCCGTTTTTCAGTTACTGGCGTTGCTCCAGTCTTGTCAGGGTCTATCTACATCGGGACATTCTACAACGGTCGTGCATCGTCAAGAAGTGCCGCGAACGATGCCGCCTGTCAGCAGATGCTTGATTTGTTCGCATCCTTTGGCGTTTACCCTACCTTCAGACGATAATCAACGGCTTCCAGCTATTTATTACCGATTCAGGTGAGAACCTTTTAGGTTTGGCTGAAGCAATAACTGACCCCTGCATGACTCACAGGCTGTGCGTTCCTCGTTTTCTACTTTGATACCCCTTCCAATATCTCGAGGACGAATACCCGCATAACACAGCTTCTGTAGCTTTAGTACATATATACCAAATTCTTTGCTATGTACTCTATGACAATTAAGTTCCTGGTTCTCGCGGAAGTCCTGATACGATGTTGGAAAGCTGGCGGTTGCTCCAGCCAGCGCGCAATGGATACAACAGCAGCCGAGCCGGAAGACGAGACTCCCGGCTCTTGCAGCCAAAAAGCAGACTTCAGTACAGAAAATGTCTTTAGCACTATATGCCTGGGTGCAATGAGGGCGAATTCATCCCGAACCCCGCAGGAACGTCACCCAATCATCTGGCCCACACACGTTAGGAGAGCTAGCCGAGCGTCCAGTCCAACCTACTCACCACAGAAAAGCATGCCCAATGGATGCTACATTACGGGGGAAGGCGGGACCAGGTTGCCTGAGCAGCGACGTTCTTGCCGGTGAGTTATTTATGCCAAGAACTCCCGCATATTCACGGGTGTATCTTGGGCGAGGGTGTGGAGCTTTCTGTCGTCCGCCGCTGGACGCGACGGGAATGGTCGACACGAGGCTTGACACTACGCAAGTTGGACGCATCCCAGGTCTCTCGGCGCGACTCCTCCTAACCCAGCCCCATATAGAACGCCCATAGCTGGCTTTCTAGTTGCCTGGGCTGGTTAGTAGCGTGTGTCCAGATCACCTGCGAAGCCGAGGGATTTCCGAATAGAAATGTACAAGTGATTCTCCGTCAAAGTCCGAGTTCGGCGACACGTTGCATTAGTTACCAGTTGACTTTGCAACTTTCCTCTACCTTGTAATAGACTTGTTCAATCCCCACTAGAAATGCTTATATTAAATTTCAATTCATCAAAGCTATCCAAGATCACCCCCACCCTCCGGTTGAGGGCCTCAAGCTATCCCCTCCTCCTTCCGACGCTTTCTTTTCGCACTCAACTTCATCTCCCGCTTCATTCACGCCTGTATGATTCATGTCGTTCGCGGGATGGCACCGCTCAGGGTTCACTGGCTGCGGGCAAGCCCAAGGAGGAGAATCTTCGCTTGGTCTCCGTCGGGGGCTTCACGCTACCTTGGCGACATTTTCTCCCAGAGGTAATGGAGTTTCCCTGTGATTTAACCAACCTCTTCGGCATGACTCGGTCACAAGGAGGGAGAGGGCGTTGAAAACTCTAGGAGTTGGCTCCCACCGGCCCACGGCTAGTCGAGCGTCGCCATCATCGCCAATTTTGGGCTCCGACCAGTGCAAGAAGTGTGACGAGGTCGCATTAGAAGCTCGCAACTCGGGCTTGAGCGGGTTTGGGGGACTTGCGTTGGGCTATGGATGGCGGGCGTGCCTGGTGCCTGACGTTCAGCCCTGTCAAACCTCCAGCACGAACGACAAACCCAAGCCACATGGTTTCTCACATCAACTCGGCCGCTTCCTTATTCTTTGTCACCTCGCGCGGAAGAACTTCTCTTCCTCTTTCAAAGGGCTTGTGGTTCGGGCCTTATGGCTTCGGGTTTCCCTGATTCACGGTCACTGTGAGCTCCCTGTGCGGCAACTTGCAAAGTTTGCGCTCATTTAATGTACGCACTTCCTTTCGCGTTATTTTTGGTAATGTGCCTGACTAAATCCAGCTATGAATGATGACTTGGACGATTACCACTGGAGCGATATCGGCCATAACAGGTTCGCCATCAAACCCTGACCCCGCAAACTCACAAACTTGTCGCGATCCGACAAACCGCTTGTAATGAGAGAGACTCTTATTAATGTAGTGATATACAGGGGCTCTTTATAAACAGGCTTGAAGTTGAGGTAAGGGCAAAGCAGACACTGCGCTCATCCGCACCACTCTCCCCTACTTACCCCCAAAACCGGTCTACAGCATCCAAGTCATGTCTAGTGATAAGGCCAAGAGTATGCTATATTAATCTCTGCAGAACGTGGGTTTGTCGTATTGATTCGCCTGCTTGGCCAGGTAACCCTTGCAACCAATATCGCATGCAACTCAATACAATCGAGCAAGCCGGCCACGCCAAATTTGATATAGCGGTTCGTAGTAAACCACCCAATCAGGATGATCCCTGTAGGAAAACATTGCTGATGTCTTGTGTTTGACACTGCCAGGATGAGCGAACCGGTCCCTTAGAAAAGCCAACATGGGAGGCCGTCGTGACAGGTGAGTCTAACATCCAACCGAAGTCCCAACCCTAGGTTAACAGACAGACTGTTACAAGTTAAAAGTGTTAAGCCTTCATTGGCAAAATCCATTAAGATTGGGACTTCCTATCGCGGGACTGGACCGACAAAGAGTGACGCAAAGGACGCTGCCTCCAAGGAAATGCTCCGTCTGTTTGCGGCATTTGAGGTTTTCCCGAAGAAGGGATAGCTGCCTCTCTCGAGTAGAACTAATGGCTTAGCTGAGGTGAGAGTGTCTTCTCACTGACCTGTCGTGTATCTCTGACCATTTCTATCTTGAAGCGCATTCCATGTTTGGACTCCCGGACCATACCCAGACCGATACCCTCTGTCGCCTCACTATATACCCCTCAATGTTCTTTATGTATGCTATGACCGTTATGTTTTTGGATCCTGCAACAGTCTTTATGGGCCTTGCGGAACGGGAGAGGCGCTTCCTTCTAGTCATTTATGCAACCTCTGGGTCTCACTGCAGCTCGACTGGGTACTTCACTGTTGTGTCGCTACCACCGCGTGGCACTTTACTGCGTTGAAGCCAGAAATAGGAAGGAACACGTTGCTCAAAACTTACTGCAATCAAGCCAGAATCAAAGAACCTCAAGTCTTCGAACCGTGAAGTGTAGTAACGCCTCGAGCTCTACATTCTGTTTACCAGGTAATTGGGAGTACTGCACCCAAATTCGCGTGAGCGCCCACTCTTTGGAAACGTCACATAAAAAACTGTTGCAATTGGTCCTCCAGGTTTCGGCGAAATTATCTCGGGTCGGCAGGTTTCGTAATAGCATAAGGTCGCGTGGAATGGAAAGGCAGAGCTGACAACAACCTTTTTGACTTTACGTGCCCCTGCCTAACGGTAGTTAACCCGACCTCACCCGCTATCTCTTTGGAACTTCTAAATTAGCGTCGCATTTGCGACTATGCCCAAGATTAAGCTTTCTCATGCTGTGTGCATGCAATGAACGGATCCTAGGTCAGGCGTCGTAGGGGGAGGGTATCATCGCCGAAACAGATAGCGACCAGGTTACTGGTCACTGAATGGTACCAAGAGCTCTTACACATTCGCTAAAATAATTTAGCCTGAATTAATAGTTTTGCAACTCATGTGAGCAACAAGGACGAGAGATGGCAGTGCGTGTAAACACCGCAAGCATCATCCCCGTGCCCCAGAGCGTGGCACCCGCTCCTCACTCAGTGAACCATCTGCAGATAACCACTTGCAATATGTGCTATATATGCTTGGGATATGAAACATGGTGGATTTTGCTTCGATGTTAAATTGGGTGCGGTCAGCTGAGAAGCGAACCACCCCGACCGAGCGGCGCGCGCGCTTAGCCTTGCGGAAAGCCGTTAATATACCACGCCTTCTAATAAAGAACAGCGTTATCCGACCATCAACATATAGGGTTATATTAATCTCCACGCGTACGCCTGCCACTCACAAGGCATAAAAAGATGTGGCACATTGGGTGTTCTGCTTTAGACTCCCGGATCTAACTCATTGCCCCCTCTCTCTGGTACGTCGTCATCGGTCCATCCATTCTAACTAGTGATCCACCTTGAGCCCCGAAACCCAAATTAATTTCTCTCCTGCAAAAAAGGATATTTCTAAACCCTCTCTGCCATGTCGAGTGCGTCTATGGTTCCCTTGAATTACCCGTCCTGCTAGCTTATCGCGTTCTCCATTGCCTACATAGCGACACCTTCCCAGCAATACCGCATGTTGCTCAACGCGCTTGAGCAAGCCGGCCACGCCAAATTTGAAGTCACGGTCAGTAGTTACACTGGAATCCCTGTCAAATGTTTCCTGTTGACACCGCACTTTTAGGTCGAGGTCAGTGGCCCCCCTCAGCGACCGCGGTGGCGTGCTGTCGTAACCGGTATGTTCTCAGCTTACCGATCAATGTTCAATTTTGGGACAAACATACGGATTTGTGCTTAGTCCTAGATGTTTCTCCCCGTCTGTCCGCGTTAGTTCCCGTCGGGACTGCTCGTCAAGCGGATGAAGGGACGAAGGCTGCGGCGAAGGACGTGGCGTGTAAGCAGATGCTTGATCTCTTTGCATCTCATGGCCTTCGGCCTACAGGAGGATACTAAGCGCTCGAGTATCTTTGTGTGATACGTAGTGGGTGGAGCACTTTACATATATTGACTTGGTGAATTTCGTTCACATTTTGGAATCCATTTTTTTCAAGCATTCCCGTATATAGCTTTTGCTCTATCAACTGCTTGCATGACTTAAAGGCGCCATCAAATTTCGGTTGAAGACTTTCAAGCATTCCCTACTCCGTGGGATGCTGTCTTCTCTTGCTTGAGTCGAGCGACATCACTGAGTAACTAGGCATTTCCCACTCGTTTGCGGATTGAATGATTCATGGCGATCAGATATCGACGTTCACCCTTCTCCACCCGAACTTGAAAGCACTCAAGCCCGGCCTGTCCCTGGGGCTTGATACTTTTACAGCGGCTTTTCTTAGAATGATGGAGTTCCGGGATATCAGTACGGTATGCCTGTGATTCAGTGAGCGCGCTTGCAAACCAGGCGATGGTGCTCAACCTCGGTGTCCATATCCCTAAACTCTATTAAGAAGTCCGCGCTGTTCTATTATTGACTCTAAATATGTACCATTAATGAGTAATAATTACTCCGGAAGATACTTGCGGGTTCGGAGACGGGTCCTGTGTGGCTTCAGCGCGCACAGCGCGCTTACAGCGGATTCCCCCCAGAACAAGTTCTGGCGCAACTCCACTTTTTGCCTGACTCCCCTGACACCTCAATCATTGATCACTCATAATTTCTTTCTGCTTTGACACGTCACGACTGGAGTTTGCTGGCTCTTCAAACGTTAGACTCTGAGTCAGGTTCTTGGTGTCAGGTTCTTGGTTTCTGGTTCAGCCAATGGAAGTTCTCGCGTTTCTTGCAGCAATGTTCAGCCTGTAGCGACTCGTCAAAGTTGCGATTCCTGAGAAAAATTTATCCTTTTAAATTTCCGACGTTGTTACTGGGTACGCACTAATCTCGCAATGACTTCCATGACTGCGCACGAGTTCCCGCTGGGTACCCACAGACTCGCAACTTGCCAACCCCGATCAACAACTTGCTCACAAGTAAAGCATTTATTCGAAGTGGAAATGGATACACCCTCGCGAAGATATAAAGTGCTCGTAGTTTGAGGGTCGAACACCATTTCCCATCCTTCTACACGAGTTATCTTCACTCGAATCCCAACCCTTAGCAAAATCCCTGTCCTACCTGATAACAGACACTTTTACATCTCCTTACGATGTCTAGTGCGTCTTGGGGCGGTCTGGAATCCGCTAAGATGTAGCTTATTGAGTTTCTCGTCATAGGCAACCCTGAAAAACAATATCGTATGTTGCTCAATACCATAAAGCAGGCGGGTCACGCCACGTTTGAGGTCACGGTTAGTCTGTATGAGACTCTGACTCTAACAAGGGTTTCTGACTTCTACAGACGACGCTGCCAGGCCTCACTCGCTCCTCCGGCCGATAATCCAACATGGGTAGTTGCGGTAAAAGGTGTGACCGACTTATAACTAAGTCCCGACTCCAGGCTAATAGACGCCCTTTTGCTCAGTAACCAGTGTTTCTCTTGCCTTGTCCGGGTCTATATATGTTGGGACGACATACACAGGGTCTGCATCGTCCAAAAGCGCAGCCCAAGACCTCGCGTCCAAGCAGATGCTCCGTCTCTTCGCATTTTACGGCGTTTACCCTACCAAAAGATAGCAAGCAAGGATATCTGAGTATTTATCACAGGTTCTAGTGAGAACTCTCTAGAGTTGACTTCCCCCTTGACGTACAAAACTTGGCTTCGCTTCCAAGCTGCTAATTCGTTTTCTACCTGAGATACCCACTCCGCATGAGACGATGATACCCACACTTCGCACCTTTGTAGTCCTACCGTATGCCCCTGAATTTCTTCTATGAACGCTATCACTATTCTGTAGTCTTACTGTATACCCCTTAATTCCTTCTATTTATGCTACGACTACGACGTTTTTTGATCCCCCATTATTCCGGATGCTTGCGATGACTTCGCGAAAAGAAACGGGCATTTCTTGCCTGCCCTGGATGTAACTACTGTGGCCCAGCAAATAGCATCGGCCCTAGAGGAGAAGCTAGAGTAGGTCCCTCAATGTGGTGCTGCTAATTGAGGTACTTTGCTACCGCCGGATGCTGAGATCAGGAAGGGAAGATCACCGATTCATCATGCAGGGAAGTCTAGTATATCGAATGCCTCTAGGTTAAGTATCTCAGATGTACACCTTGACCAAGTTCACTTGGGTTCGTCTGTGATACCAATGCTTATTTGAAGCAGATCCGGTACTGCGGACCGTCCGCCTAGTTCAGTGGGTTGTTCTCGATCCGGCAAGTCAAAGTGCAAAAATAAAGGCAAAAAGCGAATGATTTATTGGTACGAATATAATATGGCAATAAAAATGGCAGGTACCGCATGTACACGGAGAACGGATATGCACCTGTTGACTGGCGGGTACCACCCACAGGCCACAGACCACACGTACCCTTGTCAAACATATTTACCACCGGTTCCTTTTTACTTTCAAGTCGACTTTACTTATTAATAGATCTCGTTTTGGAACTTCTCTTATTGCAAAACACGATCTATCAATCCCGCATCGCAAGTGGGAGAGTGACAAGGAGAGAGGAACCAGATTTGAAATCACTCGGATGGAGATTTCATGATTGCCGCTAACTGCCTGGCGCGAAAAGTTCCAAAATATCCGTAAACGCATTTTGAGCTAACCGAAATATTTTGTTGAAGTTCTGCTGATCCACAAGAACGATGAAAGGGCAGGCGCCTCGACGCTGTAACTTGGACGTGTTCAACGTGCCCAGGGACGACATCGTGATACCCACTGCTCACCCCTAAGACTCAATCCACCAGTGGGTAATTACAGCTGGTTACCTTGTATTCTAGGTGCTTGAACCATTCAGTGGGGCTTTGGTCATTTTCAGGTGAGGGGCGTTTACCAAAGAAGTGCATGGCCTGGCTGACCAAGAGCTCGTGGCAACGCTCTTCTGCTCGATATCAGAAGATCAGCGGCTCTTGCAGCTAGGCGTCCAGTTTTAATATACAACATGCCTTTTTACAATAAATCTTTTGGCATACTTGGAATAAATTCCTGCCGAAGTTGTATGGGCGCCTCGATTTGCAGCGGAACACTACGGGGCCGCGAGAGAACGGCGGAAGTACCACCTGGATCAAACCGTGAAGTCAGAAAGTAAGCCTTCGTAAAAATGACGACAACCAGAAGAATCGGAGCATGACTGGCAACCCCGGCAAGTGAAGCAGGTACATATTGTGGCCATGGGCTTTTTGGACTGGAGAGTGTAATATCTCAACAGACCTCAGGCCTCGACCACACAAGACACATTTTAATATACGTGCATTGCCATCTTTTTTATAACTTTCAGATCAGCGGGGCTTGCAATTTAGCCTCGTTCAATCTGCTCGTCACACAAAAACACTCAACTGGATTCCGTACCCAAGGACGGTAAGATCAAATTGCTCAAGCGGCGACGCTGTCGTCGGTGAGTGGTTGGTCCCAAGAGTCCCCGCATATACATGGGTGTACTTAGAGCGAAGGGTGGAGTTTCTGTCTTCTGCCGGGTCGACGACGATGACGGAAGGTCGGGCGCTACCCCAACTCGACTGCATCTCGGGTCTCGCGACATGACTCCCCCCAACACGCGTACAGCACCTCACAGTCCGCCGAAAGTCTCTTTAATTGGCATTCTGGGCGCTTGAGCTGGTTACCTGTGGGAATTTAGATCACACGCTGATTTGAGGTATTTCCAAAGAGAAGTGGACAGGTGGTTCTCTGCCAACGCCCGCGGCACGTTGCACGTAGGTGGACTTTGTAACTTTGATCTATCTAGTAGTAGACTTGTTCTACCACCACCACAAAGGTCTGTACTGAATTGTCAACCCATCGCCTGCATAAAAGATGCAGCATCATTAGTGTTCAGTCAAGGGTGCTCAAAATATTCCCCCCTCCTTCCAACGATCTCCAGGCTTGCTACTCCATATCCTGCTTCAATTGCGCTTCTCTGACGCACATTGGCGTTGCGCGGGGTCTACTCGCTGGTTCAGGGCGAGACTGTTGGTCCGGCCCCTCTCATGGAGTTGGCACTACTTTGGCGGCATTTCCTTCTGGCAATAAGGGACTTTTATTATGATTCGATCAAGATTCTCCCGTATGGCCTGGCCACTAGGAAGGACGTGGTAGTAGAGTTGAATCAGAGGGAGCGTAGTCTGCGTGAATTCGCTCCCAACCATGGCTCTGTAGGCGTCGGGAGTATCGCTACGCTTGACTCACAACAAGTTCAAGAGGTATGACAAAGCTATGTTAGAGTTCATCAACGCAGCGGTTTTGGGATGGACGGAGCTTGGGATGGACGGAGCTTGCGTTGGGCGGTTTTGGGATGGACGGAGCTTGGGATGGACGGAGCTTGCGTTGGGCTGTGAGAAATGTGAGGTCGGTGCCTGGTGCCTGTTCGCTCCACGCCGTTTCTCAGCCAAGTCCGTGACTGCATCGATCCTATACAACAATTGATGCGACATGGTACATCATTTTAAATGGTTTATTTATCCTTTACTATCATGCATTCCAAGTCGTGTGCTTCACGGCTCTGATCTCGGTTTTCAGCGATCAGGGCTGCCGTTCGCTCGGCTCGCGACAGCTTGCAAAGTTGCGCTCATTAGCGCGGGTTTGCCTTTTCACGGGTTTGAAATCATGACATGACTAGATACAACCTTGGATATGACTTGGATGCGACCCTTGGGGCAATCTCCGGGTGTGGTATTGAGGACAAGCTTCGCCATTCGACCCTGACCCCACGAACTCACAACTGGTGAGTATCCAACGATTCTTCATAATAGAGGGATTTATGACACTGTAATACAGATAATCCTGTGGGAGGTAAGTAGGCGCGAACAAGATATAAAAGATGTCCGTTTTGAAGTGCGAGCCAATACGATTTCATTCACCCGCCACCCATCTCTCCTCGTCTCTCGAACACCTCTACAGCACTCAATCCATGCCTATCAAGAAAGGACAGAGTATGCACTGGCACCTTTGTAGAACGGATCTTGTCGTCTCATGCGTTTCCCTACATAGGCGACCCTTCCAAACAATATCGCATGTTACTCAACATGATCGAACAAGGTGGCTACGCCACATTTACCGTCGAGGTTCGAAGTGAAATATTCAACATCCTTGCGGTGGAGTATTTCTGATACAGTCTAACTGACACATCTAGAATGAGGGAACTGGGCCCTCTAATCAGCGAACTTGGAGCGCCATCGTGACAGGTTCGCCTACCTACAACCGAAGCCTGACGCTAGGTTAATAGAAATTCTTTTCAGTGACAACCGTTGATCCTTTTTTGTCAAATCGCATCTATATCGACACCTCCTTTAAAGGGACCGGACCGACAAAGAGTGAAGCAAACGACGCCGCCTGCGAGCAAATGCTCCATTTGTTTGCGCAGTATGACATTCTCCCTGGTATGAAATTGCATGCTTCCGAGTCCGATCAATCGTTCGAATGAGCAGCGTGTCCTCCCTCGCGGAGCTGCTTTGCATCTCTTCTGATACTTCCGTCTTTGGGCTGGATGGCGTTCCGTGTTCCTTTCGCATTTCTGGGCTCTTCGGCTAATGGTCACACACCACACAATATGTAGCCTTACGATATAACGTCGATGTATTTTACGCACCCGATGACTAGTATTTTTCTTTTCCCCTGGAAGTTTTGATGCACGCGGTCGAGAGACGCCCCCTATATCAGCCACGCATTCGATTCGGCAAATAGGATCAATTCTCGTGTTATATCAAGAAGAATTTCTTTAATCTCGTATTGCGAGGGAAGTGGCGTGTTATTTTCACCGGATGCTGGGATTGAGAAGAAGCGCGGAGCCCCCGAAATGGATTCCATAAGCCGGGAGTGACATTCAGGTCTAGGGTAATAGATGGCTCCAAATTATTTCTATCAAGCACGCACTTGGGACAACCTTCTGCGAGCGGGCATTGTTTGGCGCAAACTTATGGCGCTCCGTTTCCACAAATATTAAAATAATGCCCCGTTTCGCGTTTTCATATGTAATCTACGGTAAAATTAGAAATCCGGGAAAAGGCGACAAAAAGATAAATGCGAACCAATTTCTTCTCCAGAATCACTTATGCCGCGCTCAATTGAATATCGCCGGCCTTGTTTCTATTTCCCCGCGGGAATATCGAGCCTTGCATACAATCCTGCGCGCTCCTCAGTCTTGAGCTCTGGCGATATTGCTATGCCTTGCTGCAAGGCATTAAATAACCCGGAACCGCGATTTTCACCGCGGTGAATTATCCCGGCGCGCCGGCGAAACTGACAACAGAGAATGTGACGGCACCGTAAGGTGTCACACTATTTGTCATAGGAAGCTGCATTGGTGCTGGTGAGCTCTCATAGCATAACCTACCAACCAACATTTGGCCCCTGTGGCAATCAGACTTGTGTTGAAGTCAGTCAATGTCTGCTTGTTAGCGTCAGTCCTCGCACGCGAAAGGTGATACTAACCGTGAGAACGCTTACTCATCGTGCGGGCAGCGGATCGAACGTATAAAGAATCTGTAAAGCAATTAGTTAGTAGTAGAATTGAAGTTAACTCGTACCTAATTCGTTAATAGAGCGTAAGTGGTTTGGATATAAGAGTCAAGCATGGCAGCGTCTAGCGTCGAGCACGGCGAAGACCAACCGTGGAAATATCTAGTGGCGTCGAGCTCGCAAGGGGTCGGTCGCGATCCGTAAGTGTAGCGTGATTGCTAATTTAGATAGCGATTCGAAATAATACTCCTATCTAAGAATACAAGGCGTGTAATACTAAATAGAGAAAACGGCGAGGGGCGTTGCGTTTCCCGAGGGAGGCGTGGCTGCGCGATCTAAATAAGGTAATCCCAACTAAGGGCTGCCTATGGGTCGCGATACGTCAAACGTGATGTCTATTTAACGGGAGTGAATTAACGGTCGTTCGAGGTTCATGCTGAACTAGGCGGGATTGGAGCGCACAAGGGCGATCCCCGACTCTACGTAGTAGGGAGGGTTTTGTTGAAGCTGGACGTCGCGTTTCACTGCATCAAATTCCCACCCCGTGGCGTTCGTACCTAATCCCCCCTCAGGCTGGTTTGGTTTGGTTTGGTTCGGTTCACGAGCCGGTTCTACTTTCCAAGAAAGTCGGCTTGCGGTTCCGGTTCCGAACCGAACTGAACCAGAACCGAACCGACAGAACCGGTTCCCAAACCGGTTCCTCTCGAACCGGCGCCAACACTACATGACTGTGCCCGGCGAGTTCCCTGAACCTCACACTCAACAAGCAAAAGCGGTATTGTTCTTTGAGAACAACCACAATTTGTAGAGATAATTCTACAATAGCTTACAATGTCCTTAAATATGGCCTTCACAACAAAGTAGCCGTGTCATCCTCTTCCCGTCCTAATTAGCTCTAAGTTGCACTTCGTGCTCCCAGTCCTGCCCATTCTGCATGACAGTCAAACAATAAGTTAGTCTATCATGATAAATGGACGCTTGGTTTAGCTTCTTGTGAGCAATACACAACCACAATTCCCGACTTCCTTATTCAGAAATCACACCATCGAGCCTCCTTTGGGATTACTATATAAGGTTCCCTAATAGCTCAAACTAATATCTAAATAAGTAATCGCCCTATGGCTACATAGCGCAGGTGACCATGATTGCCAACCCCTGAGGTACCGCTGCACCAATGCATATGGTCAGCTTTTTGTGACAACAGCGTGACATTTAGCTCATAGGACGTCAGTATATCAGAGCGATGTGGTCACATTCTCTGTTCTCAGTTTCGCCGGCGCGCCGGGATAATTCACCGCGGCGAAAATCGCGGTTTCGGGTTAATTGATGCATTGCAGCAAGGCATGGCAATATCCCCGGAACTCAAGACTGAGGAGCGCACAGGATTGTATGCGAGGCTCGATATTCCCGCGGGGAAATAGAAATAAGGCCGGCGATATTCAATTGCGCACGGCATAAGTGATTCTGGAGAAGAAATTGGTTCGCATTTATCTTTTTGTCGCTTTTTCCCGGATTTCTAATTTTACCGTAGATTACATATGAAAACGCGAAACGGGGCATTATTTTAATATTTGTGGAAACGGAGCGCCATACAAACTGAGTATTAAGCTGTCCATCGCCCCGATCTAGCGGGACGTTCTGGCGTCGGTAGGTTCTATCCGAGTCCCAAAGTCAAGCTAAAAGGCAAAGTTCTCATGAATATAATTATACCGAGTGGCGCAATAAGTATGGGTGGCGCCGGATGAACATACTAAACATATTTGCAGCTATCGACTACCGGGTATGACGCTAACTTTGAAGCAGACGCACGCTCGTTGAACAATATCCCCCCTCGTATGCACTGCCATCTTCGTTGTACTTCTCAACCAAATTTAGCTTGATATATGACTCCAATCCAACCTTTTCTTATAAATACGATCAGCCGCGGAAATAGCTGTTGTGGTTCACTCGGGTCTGCCCGAACGCTAGAAGTGCCGCGGACGTCTGATGCCCTTCGGTCCCGCGCTCGATTCCCACTCAACCAGCCCAGGAAGCTAACCAAATGTTGGGGCTTAGGTGCTTGCAATATTAAGTCATATAGAATTTTGTCGAGGATGAAGTGAGTGGTATCCGCCGAAATGTGCACTAGTCAGATGTGGTTTAAGTGGCTGGTCGCTTAGGCAAAAAAGCCTTAAGATCCGTGTCCAGATGATCTGTTCCATTTATCCTATCGTAGATTACACGCTTTCTACAGTTCATGTATCGGATTAGATCAGATGCCAAACGACTCGCAAGGCATAAGAGATGGGGTACGATTTGGATTCTGCTGAGGAGAATCCAATCCTTCCCCTTGTTGTCGTGCCATTCATCCTCACCAGCGCTCCGCTTTCAGCTCTAACTCTAAATTCTTTACTTCCCTACTTAAACGGAAAGTCCTAACCTCTATCATGGCGAGTGCGTTTCTGATCCCCCCGATTCTGCGTCACGCTGGTTCATCGCGTTCTCCACCTGTTCAGGTAAACCTACCCAGCAATACCGTATGTTGCTCAACACAATTGAGCAGGCCGGCCACGCTAAGTTCGATATTCAGGTTATTATTGCTCTTCACTCCCTGTAAAGTGCCTTTATTCATATGGCACTCCTAGGTTGCGTCTAGCGGGCCTACTGCGGCGCCAGAGTGGCGTGCTGTCATAAAAGGTATGTTTCTAGCTTACTAAGGAAGGTTGAACTTTTAAGGGAACATGCGAATGGATGCTTAGTTTTAGTTG
>WSTY01000810.1:0-14484 GCA_019633465.1 Tulasnella sp. 417 | reverse complement strand
CACTTTTCCTTCACCCTGTACTGTTTTTCCCTACACAATGTATAATTTTTATAGTTGATACCCAGAGCTAAGCGAGCTGTAACACTATATATAGTAAATGGTTAGAATTTCTCCAAATTCATTGTGATATAAATCGATAGATGTAAGATAGCACGGCGGGGAGTCCAACACGTCAGGCCGGGGCGTTGGTGCTGTAAGTGCCTGCTGCACTTGGAGCCTAATATACCATGAACACGTACAGTTTCGACTGTCTAAAAGGCATCTCGATGTAGGGGAGAAACAAAATAACTATCGAAACGAGCTTGGGCAGTATCCG
Source organism: Tulasnella sp. 417 (assembly GCA_019633465.1). Lineage (NCBI taxonomy): Eukaryota > Fungi > Basidiomycota > Agaricomycetes > Cantharellales > Tulasnellaceae > Tulasnella > Tulasnella sp. 417. The sequence continues at coordinate 14,168 of WSTY01000810.1, read as the reverse complement.
CTGGCGGCCCACTATTTCCCCTTGTACGGATCGTTTTCTGAGGGCGATGACCAGATCTCCCGCCAAGAGTCAGCTCCTACTATGTCTAAAAACTCGGCGATGGCGTTTGTTGCTAGGTTTGCATATAAATCGAAGTGTCGGGAAGCGTAGGCCATGTAGCCGCGGATTTCGGGACTCGTTTCTGCCCAATCGGTCTCAGACATCGAGGAACCATTGTGAACGCCCTCGCTTGTAAGGTTACAACTATCAGCGCGACGGGACCAGAGCAGTGCGGATGCTCTGAAGGAACGGCATGTGGCGGCCATCTCTCGCGTCAGGATTCGGACTTCCTCCGTCCATCGCTCTGTTGCCGCCATTGCATGGACGAAGTCCAGCCTCACAACTACGAAGAACAGGATTCAGTTATTTAATTGTGTATCGTGGATCATTTTAAACATACATTCATCCCGCCAATTTTCCACTATGCTGTCCAACGATGGTTCCTTCGAGTCCTCCGACATCTTTGTTTCATCAACATCCTCGTGCAGCTCGGAATCTATAATGTCGGTTGAGCGCATTGGTCTGAGGGTCCATATCCACGGTAAACGGCCATTTGGACGTTTGTATGACTTGCTTGCTTGCCAGTCCCCAGGGAGAACCAAATCTTGACGTCGCATGAAGCCCAAACTTCTCCGCCGTCTCAGGCGAACACTTGACTAGCCACTCGTAGCACTTCGAGTATGCCCGCGATTTCTCCCTAACACGTGCGCAGCTGATTTGAAGATTTGATCGGCCCTTTGTGCTTGTCTTCTGACTTGAATGCTGAGACAGTACATGGCGTGACCAGAATGACTGCATAGTAAGGGCTTTCTTGAGTTCATGGATGCATTCGAATGCGTGACCACCCCGGAGCTGTATTTCTGTCTCCAGAAGCTCCGATATACCGTAATTCTCCCGTTCCTCAGGTGTGAGTCGAGATGGAAGGAGTATTTCATCCACTGTTGGGGGCCCTGGCGTTTGTCGTAACGGTTCGAGTTGCGGCACAACTTCGTAGAGAAGGTCATAATGAGCCTGAATCCCGTTCTTGACCTTTTCACTGAGACTGGATATTCGGCCTTTCAATGCAGCGGGAGCATTCTTCAGTTTCGCGAGATCTTGAACGCGTTGGCTCAGCCGTGCTCTATCAACACCCGCAACGCAGCATGAGTTATCTGAAATAGGCCAGACACAATGGGAGAGTACATACTGCATACTTTCAAGTTGTAGAGCTTTGCATATCAAGTCGACATAGGCGATTTGCCGCAGACCTAGTGCGTCCCGCAGGCTCCGCGACGACGAGCCATCTATCTCCGTCATTTTCCGATATAAGTCCTTTCTCGACAGCCCTGTGGTGAGAAAGATTAATTCATATTAGAGTGAGCTCATTAATCGAAGCGTAGCACGTACACTGAAGCTGCTGTTGATTTTGCAAAAATTGCTCCCCACCCAGGGCGTGGTACTTCGATTCCAAGGAGGATGCTTCCTTTAAGCCAATGCTGTTTTTGAGATCATCCAACTCTTGCATGGTTATATCAAGAGATTGAATGGACTTTGCATAAGCTGACTTGATGCGGCGTACTGGCTCGATGTCAGCAATCGTGAAGACACCCATTGAACAGTTTTGCTTACCGATCCCCAGTATCTTTTGCCAATTCCAGTCATTAAGGTGCTCGGAGAGTGTTTCTATTCGGTTTCCGGGGCCCATCTCCCGAGTGCTGTACCGAAGCCAGTTCATGTTAGCCCAAATAGTCTCGACCCCCTCCCCACAAGTGCGCCCGACATATTTAGTATAATCGAGCGCATTTTTGGCAGCACAGTCGTCATCGTGAGACTCTTGGTGGAATTTATTGACACAAAAAATGATGTTGATATCATCGTTCGTGTCGGTAGGTATTAAAATGAAATTGCAGCTTCTGTTGCAGCACCGGGACTTGAAATTGATACCGTACTTGCATGCAATATCATATGTGATCACGAAGTATCGAAGGCCTTGAGTATAAGAGCGGTTCAAAGGTCCAGCAAAGCAAATATCAGCATAGCGGTATCTAGGGCGAGGATCATTAAATGTTAGGTCATCTGACGGCGGACGACGTTGTAACAGATTACGAAGTGACTTACTTCTCCCCTTTGTGAAGATCAACAACACCGTTTGGGCAAACAAAGATGTGTCTGCACGATACGCAGAAAATCCCGGTTACGTCAAGTGCCTTCGCTCCCTCGGGCGTGTACCCCGGATCTCCAGCCATTGTATTGCAAGCGCTCTTGCGCTGTCCGTTTGGCTCATCGGCGGCGATGGAGGTTTCACTTAGATACCGCTGAAACAGGCTCTCTTGAACCCAAAATCCACCATCTCCTAGGAGCGAAGTATTGGTCGTAGATTCCGTCTTTACCGGGCGACGCTTGGCAAGCCGTTGAAGCTTAAAGTTTCCATCGCCAGCCAAGAATCGTACAAAATGGAGTTGTCTGAGAGCGTTCGGTAAGAATATATGGCGGATTAGATATAAGAAAGAAAATCTCTTACTTTAGAGGGTCCAGTTCCCAGTTCCGAGGCAAGTTCACTCCCGGTTGCGGACAGGCTGGACATTCGACGCACAGTTCCCCAGGCTTGAGAGGTACGGAAGGGTCAAATCGGCCGGCTCTCATATGCATGGTTAATACTCGAAAGATCCTGACGATTAGTCTCAGCTGCTCATATAGGCTCTATGGTTCGCAGAATCTATTAGTATCAACTGACAGTCTCGAGGTCGCCCAAAATCAGACTTACTGGGATGCGAGCCTTTCCGTCAGCTGCACTTGTGAGATCGACCAATGCATCGTAGTACTCCTTGAGGCTCGTTTTGCCCCGTAGATTAAAGCACCGCTGGTGCCGCAGGACCTCCATAGTGAATCCGGTTCGAGGGTTCAACTCCGTTGCAGGGAAAATGTCCACTTCTAATAATTGGACCCAATTCTCCTTCTCGGAGCATCTGCATGGCCGAAAACAAATCGTATGCTGTCCCGTTGTGTGTAAGATTGACATGACTAGGCAGTCATCTCTGCGAGATGCAGGGCAGAATTCTCCATCGTGACCGAGGGGAATCTGCAACCCCAAATCGCATAGAGACACCCGTTTAAAGTAGCCATAGTGCTTTGGAATATCGGAGCCCCAACTCTCCAGAGTGTCCTTGGGAATATGTGCCCTATCAATCCAGGCTTCTGGCCAGTGGAATGGCAAGTTTCGGTGTGACTCTACCAAGCAGGGCGCACAGAGAATGCGACGTCCAAAGCACTGAGTGCATCTAAAGAACGTTGGCACTCGTGATTCCGCATGGTCTGGTGACTGGCACTTTGCGTTTGAGCAGCGCAAGGGTAACTGAGCGGGCGCCTTTGCAGCGAAGAGGAAGGGGATGTAGTGGAAGGGGAAGGAATCTTTTGGGGTATTCGAATCGTCGTTGGAGTTATTGTTTAGGCTTGTCTGATGTCCATCGCCTATAAATGCATCCTTGTGTCTCGGAGTATTAGTACAATGAATGCGGTTCAGCTAACCCACAAGAGAAGGACGTACCAACACCGATTCAATAGCTAGCTCATCTAAATCCTCTTCAGCATCAATGAAGAGGAAAGGATCTTCGGTCTCGCTCTCCGTTTCGGCAGTTGCGAATGGCAGTTGTGCTGGTTGCAGATTGGACGGCATATTCGTGCCACGGAAGATATCCTCGGCAAACCAGGGCACTTCTGGCGGTTCCTGTGTTGTCTTTGCAGGTGGGTCTTCGATAATAAGTAGCTCTCTTTTAGACTTGGGCATACTGAAGCCCTTGGTTGGCGGTGGAAACACCGGTCCCGATGCCGAATCAAGCGAGAGTGGAAGTAAAATGAGCCCCGGTATCTTTTTCTTGTGGGATTTAGTAATGGTAGGCTTTGTTTTAGGGAGAGTGGACCGGCTTGTACTAGCCTTCGGCATGATAGATTGCTTTGTTTTTGGGGGGGAAAGTGGGGTACACACGCTGCGAGAGTTGAAAGGGCTGGTCAAATTCAAGAAGGGACCAGAACAGCATCTGATTATGTAATGTCTTGGTTCACATCTAAAGGCCAGACGGCTTTGTCGATACGTACGATAGGGATCACACGATAGTCTTTTGGTTAACAAGTTCTATATACAAGTACAATGTCATGTCTTAGCGAATCGAGAGAGCGTCGATTGTTGATTGTCGTATGATGGCAGAGGCTGTCACAAGCTTTCGCAGACGCTCTCGAGCAGATCGAATGAAATGGTGTTTCCAGATGAGATCAACCGGTCCTTCGAGAGGGGTTTCTCCCTTTGGCAGTAGTTTGGTCAGTAGTGGGCTTGTGCTCCTGAATTCTGATTCGAACCAGACTGACTGTGCAGTGTAGAGTGAATGCTTCGGGTGCCGACAAAAATACTGAGAGGAAATGTCCAGGGTAGAGACCACAGTCGTAGAAATTGGTCTGTTGGGCCACCTTATGATACAGGATTTAGTGAGGCACCAGAAATCTGGGCATAAAGTAGAGCGCTCACCAAAGGCTGATAGACTTTGAGATTGGAAAGCTCGTTTTGGCGAAGCTGAAGGCCCTGCGCTAAGTGCGAGATGATCTTTCTGATCTTGGTCTGCGGTTGTGTGGGCTTGAGGCCGGATAGCGAGTTGAGGATGATGGCAACGGTGCGTACAGGCCCATCAGGGTTGTTGTCGAGAAGGAGGTCACATGGATGGACAATGATGCAGAGAAAAAAATGATTTTCGGAGTCGTTCGCCGGAAACGCCAAGTAGTCGCAAGCCAAGGCAGGTTGAAGCCCCTTCTCACGAATGTGTTTTGGATAGCCGCCATCCCACGCACTGTACCTCCATGTTCTCGCATGTAGAACAACCAGACTGGAAGACCTCCTAGCTGAACCTTCAAGGTAGGCGTTACCCACTTCGTAACAGTAGAAGGTACACTGATTGTCGTTCAACCATCGACCCTCCTCCAGCCGTACCAGAGATTCTTGAATAATGTCTGCGGGATCAAGTGTCCCGTAGAACCTCATCTCTGCCACTTGATCTTTTGGGGCGGCTGAGTCGATCCTGTTTCCTGATGCGGGTGGGACGAGGTCTTTCTGAAGCAAAGTCCATGGGACCTTTTGGTCGTTGGTGGGTTTCTCTTTCGCTTCTTTCGCACTCATGACGAGGCTGAGCTGGTGGTGATAGGGAAAGTGTGTAGAAAGTTCGTTGTTCGGCTTTTTGGGACATCTCGAATTGAACTGACCGCTGGTGCAGATACATAATTCTGACTAATTAGTGACAGAATACGATAGACCTTGCCGCGCTGTAATGTGCTACGTACATCCGTATTCGGTCATGGTTACCTATATACACAGTTCCTTTTTAAGAAAGGGGGAATATATACACCCTTCGCTAGCTACGGGATCCTTCGCCGAGATCTCCATCCTGAGGCGCTGACTTGGGACTTGGGACTTCAACCTCCATATACTCTATATCTGGTGTATTCTCCTCGTTGTGCCCGTCCCCAGCATCGGGTTGAAGATGTGGGCGGATAATCCTCCAGAGATACCCAGCGTGACGTGGCGCCATACCTCGGGCACGTAAGCACTCCACAAATAGCCGTGGCGACTGCGAATGTTGCTGATAGGCTTCTAGAACTACAAGGGCGCTTCCAGGGGAGAAGTAGTGGTAGACCATATACCCGTAGGCAGCGTCACCCAAAAGCAGCCTGATGATGGGGCTGTAGCCTTCGGCAGCAGGCGCGTCTAAGAGGTGGACACAGTAGCGAATCGGAGTAACATCTGTTTAAATTCAGTTAGATAAAATATTTAATTCCATCTGGTACCCTAGACGTACCTTCAGCACCGAAGACACCGTCAATAAACTCCCCAAAGGCTGTTGAGTCACCACTGTAATCAACGGGCTGGCTACACAGTTCACCACTGGATACTCACGATCAACCCATTCTTCTTCCTCTTCGTTCTCGCTTTCGCTCGTTGTACTTTGTCTAGGCGGGCTTCCGGTTGCATCATCCGCTTCATTCTCATTTCCCGCACCGTCCTTGCTCTCTCCTCCCCCGCCGCCGTGTATTCCGCCCCCTCCACCTCCGCCCAGAAGATCGCTCGGATTTTCAATCTGAGAGTTTGGTTCACTACTGTTGTCTACGAGTGTACTCAGTTATCGAAAAACAATACTATGTCATCGGTTACTCACTGGACGTGCTGGACGCTCGTTGTTCTCTGATGTCAACGGGTGGATGAAAGACATCTGAGATCAAGGAGTCAGGTATCCAATCTCGATGATGAGTAGTCGACCACTGAGAATCGTCGGCTTTAAGGCCAACAGGATCTGCACCACAGGGGGAGCTTCGCTCGGGCGAGGTGGACCTCCCGATTGGGAGATTATCAGTGCTGTGGATGCGATGGGGTGTAGTGGGACCCTCTAGTAACGATCCCAAAGTTCTAGCGCTTCCGGAAGGATTATCCTGGTCTGGTGACTGCTGAGCCTCAAGAGATTCGCGGCCGGCTGATGCAATGCACGGAGGTGTCGGTAGGGGGTTGCTATTCAAGGATGCAGGCTCTCCCGAGAGAATCGTAGCCACTTCCTGACCAGTTACTAATTGCGCCTGAGACGAAGCCTCATTTCGAGTAGAAATCGAGGAGGTCCGCATGTTAGACATTGTAGCAGATACCTCGGCAGCTTCGAGTTCCTCAATGGTGACGTCTCCGAGCTCATATTCATCCTCATCCGACAGAGAAGCAGCCCCTGGGTGAGATGGAGATGGGAGCAGTGCAGGATGGGTCTGGCTACCGCCTGAGACTCGTGCGGGTGCGTCAGTCATTGGTGGTACTACATCGCTAGACCTGCAGGGAGTATAGGGGGGAGGGGGGCCTTGGGTATCTATGGCTTGACATCAACGTTAGTCCCGATTCTGTGTGCGTAGACATAGCTGTACCTTGCTGAGTCCGCTGAGTGGACCCACTTGCTGGTTCCGATGCAAATCCCATTGCGCGCTGAACCCACGGTGCCAACGAATGAAGAGGTACCTCGCACCAGTCCACAGCATGGGATAACGTACGAAAGGATCGATGAGTCGCACCGGAGTATTTATTAGTCTGGGCCTGTGCGTCGGCCCTTGCATTGTGTCAGCATAGGGCGCCTAAAACCTAATACCATAGGTGCTCACCAAGACCGATAGACTCCGGGGACCCTACCATCACGAACAGCGTAGAAGGTCATGGAGCAGGGCAAGTGAAATGACAGGAGAGACAGCTAGAGAGGATGCGAAGGGGGACCGATCTTTCTGAGTGCGAGTCTTAGTGTCTTGTGAGCCTCACTCTTTATTCGTTTGGTGCTCTTACCCACTTTATCATTGAAGGTAGGCTAAATCACAAACTTATACGTCTCCAAATGCATTATTTACGTGTTAAAATTAGGCGAGACAGAGGATAAGATCTCGAGCTCGATCAGATGTCAATTCCACTCTGCTTCGAAGGCAGGCTTGATTACATCTTTTGCGCCAAGGTTATATCTCTTCTACTCTTTCTGGCAGTGCCAAGGCTCGCTCCACGAAGGGCTCGCGGCATTTGTGCACCCCACCTCTTCTTCAATTAATTGCCAAGCAGCACGCCAAGGTCACAAATGGCACCGTTGCACGGGCAGCCAAGGGTGCCGAGCATGCCACCAGCCCACCGAGATTAACGAGGCGGCGCTCACCCCCGAGTGTCTTCATTTGGTAAAACCAATGCGGGGAGGCCTTTTTTGTTTTGTTTTTTGGCAATCCCCCGGTCAATCCCCATCCCAAATCCCCCCACCGCAGGCCTTTACCCTCGCAAATGGAAACCAATAGTGAAGATCTTCTGTCAGAAGGTATGTGTCATCGCTCTTCATAAAATATGGTGGATACGAACGTTAACTGAATTTGTCTGGTTTTGTTCCGTCTGTAATTCTTCGAACCATAACTGGACTTCATTCCATTCACGACTGCTCCATTCCTCGCCAATTACTCATCATATCAGCCCTTGCGACGCTCAAGGAGTACACACCTGCCGCCGTCGCCATCGCATTGCCGGAATACGGCCTGAGCGCGGCTGCACAAGCGGATGTCATTCTTTCGTGGGATGAAACCTTCGCAACCGACGTATTCAAGCACTGGAAGCCTCCCCAGATCGTGTGGGACCATGTGGCCATGAAGGTCTCGGACGACCGACGCGTGGTCACTCTGATGTCTCTCGCAGTGGGATTGAAGAACGCTACCATGGTTATTTCGGGTACCGCTACCTGTTGTGGACCAGCTCGACTCGTACGGTTGATGAAAGCCCTTCGCGCTGTCATGCAGGAGCTGTCCTCACCCACCATCCATCGAGTACCCAATCCCACTCGTAGTACAGCTCATCTCGTCTGTTCCACCGACACACCCACCGTGCCAGCACCACCCCAAAAGCCCTCATCGTTCTCTCATTCCCCTAACTCACCCATCATCTCTTCATCCACAAATCTCAGCCCTGCTGCACCTCAAAGTCGTCAGTCCTCCTCTACGCCTCTCGACCCCTCTCAGGCTCAAGTGGGTCAGCGTACTGCCGAAGTCTCTAGTTCCCCCCATGAACTCACAACGCCCATCGACCAGAGCCAGGTTTTACCAACTCCTGGCGCTCGTGTAATTCCACCCCCTCGGCCAAAACATGTTCGTTCTGCAGCTAGCGTAGCCCCTGCATACGTCCGATCCCTTTTTGCAGCGGACGACGGCCAGGCCAGCTCTTCGGATCCCTCTCCTAGAGACCCGCCAACCCAGCAGCGACATCTCCCCGAGGCTGCAGACTACTCTCCCAATCATCCTCCAGTACCTATCGGGCACCAGGCAAACCTGTCAGATATTCAAGGCAGTCCTAATCCCTCCTCCCACAACCCAGCAGACGACCCCATTCCAGTGTTAATTCCGAGGTTACCAGCCCAGTTCCCCAACCCGGACGACGTAGAGGGGGACGATGGTCACTCAGAGTCAGGCATGAGTAACGGGGGAGCTAACGACGACGAATGCCTTGACGATCAACTTGCAATGGATGGGGGCCAAGTGACCGGGAATGAAAATACAGCAGGATTAGAGAACAACGCAGGGTCGAGCGCGCCGGATGAGAACGAAGCTCCAGACGAGTCGTATCCTGATGGATATGTGGACCCAACTACGCCCGATCTCTGGGCCTGGAGCGAGGATAAGAACAACGAGAAGGTCGAGGACTGGGAGGCAGAGATCATGATACAGGAAGATCCCACAAGTACTGCTCCAGTGAGGGCGTATTGGATGTATGCGGCTCGGAAGGGAGGTAGGCCAAGGGTGTTTTGCTTCATATTTCCTAACTGTGTGCTCAAGGGTTTCTTTCAGATCTATCGGATGAAGAATATGCTGAAATCGTGAAGGCCGAGCACAAAGCCTTCTTAAAAATACCAGTTGTCTGTCGAGCAGCCGTTGGTCAAATGTACTATAAAGATAGTAAGCTCGACTGGGAGATTCGGCAATTCTGGGCGCCGGACATGTATGAATATGTCCAGTGTAAACACAAGTCCGAAGAGGCAGGGCAAGTAGGCGATACTGCAGAAGAATCCCGTCTCGAAACGGAGCGAAAGGATCTAGTACAAGAGGCCATGCGCCGTCTATTCGAACGTTTCCCAGACTGTAGGCCAAGCCATCCTCTCCGAAAAATCGAAGAGAAAGGGAACAAGGTGTTGGGTCGTTATTACGCCGTAAGTCTGATCTTATTTACGATAATGAGATACTGTGATCTAATATGGACTCGCTCTCAAAGAAATTTCGCGATAAATTTACCTCTGATGCCGGGAGAATGAAGCGACTTTACCAGAAAAGCCTGGGCAAAGCGGACATGCTAGCCGCAAAGCACTCAACCATGACTCTGCTCGAAGTCCTTGGCCGAAAACGTGTGCATCTTGCCCACCAACTTTGGGGAGGATCGACGGCCGGAGGCGTAAAGGAATGCGACGTGGAGATTGCGAAGGAATTAGATGACTGGCGTCGGAAGAATCCTACCATGACCAACCAAGATGCAAGCCGACAGCGAATCAAAATAGTTCAGAGTGTTCGCCATCGACTTTTCACGGGTTTGTCAACGCCCGTTAAGCAAGTCTGGAAGAAGCGCGCTAAGGCCATCCATATTCCAACAACGCCCGAAGAAGAGTGAGTCGTCCATTCGCTTTTACTCGACACTCAACTCACACACCTTCGCCCGCAGGCAATGTCTTGCCGATGCGGCACTTTCTTATCTCGATGAGCTTTTGGAGCTGTTGGCGAAGCGTGCAAACATACATTTTTTTCTCCTAGCCGCCGCTCGTGGGTCATGTAACATCCCTGTAATTATGTACGTTATGGGGCCGTGGTCACGAGAATTAAGCACTGAACTGACCGGTACTTTGTTTTCTAGTCGGGAGTTCACCAAGAACCCGGTTGAGGACGAACTATTCTACAAGCCAAGCGAGGGGTTCGGCACACGTATTAGGACGGACTATCTCGCCTATAGCCTTAAACGGTTTGGAGGTAAGACATGTCCAATTACTGCTGTAGTCTAATAATGCTCACTAGTAGCTACCCCTTTGAACAGCCGGTATTGAGGAAGTTGTATTTGGGCTCCCAGAAGTCGTCGACGACCAAAACGAAGACGAGGACTCCGTCAACGACAATGACAACGAAACATCAAACAAGACGCAGAAGGGCAAGGCCAAAAAGCCGGATCCTCCCCGAAAAACCTACATCCCACCATTTCAGCCCGATCCATCCAAGACACAATCAGTTGCGGCGAAAAGGAAGGCGATCAGCGAATTCATTCTAACGGCGATTGGTGGGTTCGATCAATCTACAAATCGATAACAGATTGACCTAATTACACTCGACGACAGAGAAACTGCACTCCTCGCGAGTGTCCTGGGACAAAGTGACCAAAGATGCGAGCATTTACATCGACCCCCAGCGGATGCCCATGGATCCTGACGTCCAAGGACAACGTCTCCAACTTCAAAAGCCAGCAGCAATGACGGATACTCGCGTCAAGGCGCTTTTCGACTTTCTTGTTAGCAGTTACAACGGAACATTACCGGAAGAACAAGCCTTTCGATTCAAGCACGAAGCGAGGCATCTCAATCTCCCTGCTCCAGTCCCTCCTTCCGACCCAACCATCCACCATGCGGCAGTCGCGGCAGCAAAAACAGCAATTCCAAAGCGAAAGAAGGACGACAGTCAAGCTGCAAAGGACGTTAATCGTCCTAAGAAGGTCAGGAAACCGGAGGAAGATGCCGACGACGGGTACCATGATATCGAGGGTCTCATGCTTGAACTTGAGGAAAGTTACACAGACGATGCCCAAGAGCTGACAAGCGGAGCTAAGACCCAACGTAAAGAGCCGAAGAAAGGTCGATCGACACGTTTCTTATCGCCATCACCACCGCCGGAGGAACCCAACGCGCCCTCACCGTCCCGACAAGACGCTTCCTTACCAATGGCGGCATCTTCCTCAGAAGCGGAACCCCTCATACGTCCCCGTACACTAAGCTCTCAATCAAATGTCACTCCCACAAACCATGCCGTTGAACTCTCTCATGCCCAATTCCGACCTGGGCATGCTATATCTGGAGAATGGGCCTCGGTAAGTCCAGTCGATCGATCGTAATTATATGAGATAAACTGATTGACGATCCCAAGACTAAAGCTTTTCTTGAGCGCTGGGGCGAAAACATAACCTTTTCCGATCACGAGGCGCGAACGATGCCGTTCAGTGGACTGCCTGGAAACCACAAGCCCGACGTCCAGCCGCCAAATGGCCTTCATTCGGTGCTATGTATTCTTCAGCTTTGGATCGCCTACCAGGGCGAACCTTCAGAGGAGGTAAGATATCGCTCATTTCACACCAAGATACATACTGAACAGACTCGTGTCTAGGGCGTTTCATGTGTTTCGTTGAGCCCACGGCTGGGCTTGCCAACCCTTCATCCCACGCATCGTGTTTCGGTCAACATCTCGCTTCTACTCGATACCGATGGGCCCTTGCCCAGTGCCAAGTATGTTTACAATCAGGCACATTTCTCGGTCGAAGAAGCCGATGCGCTCTTCACCCAGATCGAGGGTTCGGTCTCCCAGTTCATCGACGCCATGGCAGCGTCAGAGGAAGTGGTCTTCAACTCGAACCTCGGTCTTCTTCAAGCGATGCGAGTTGCTGTCTTCCTAAAACCCTCGGGCTTCATTCGGGACGGCAACAAGGCTGGGCCAAACGATAAAAGAACCACCGCAATCGTGGATCGGTTCGTCACTGTGGCTGGGGCCATCGCTCTGGTCCGGTACTTCAAGGTTGTCCTCGGTCGGGTCGCAGAGCTCTACGCCCAAGGCTCTAGAGGCACACGCACTGGCGCAATGTGGAAGCTATTCGCCTCTTTCTGGAGCTCCGCGTGCCGTACCCTAGCTCGTGCAGTTGTCGCTTCGAGATCCGATGTACGTCTCTCTTTTCGGGTCCATGAGTCCGTTCTCTTCAGCCAAACTGTGATAACTAATCTATTTAATTGTATTATAGCTCTTCTCGTTGGGAAATATTCGGCAGAACATGCCTAGAGAGTTCAACACCCCCATAGAGCTCGCATTTGCAGCGCAAGCCTGGTGGACTCCTGGAGGCTCCGGTACCCCCGGGCCTGTCATTATTCCTACTGGACAGGTGTTCGAAACCGAACAGCTGTTCAATTACGTGAAGAAGTTAGACTGGTCCAAGTATTCTCTCGTCGAACGAAGTCAAGTTATGCTGATCCTTTTTACTGGTGCCGTCCAAACGGAGAGCGGGTGCGTTGCTGAGCCTCAGGTGCCCAAATCAGCCCAGTCAACAACCGAATTGATGTCTGAGGCTCTCAAGCACTTGAACATGTCTATTGAGCGTACGTATTTTTAACAGAAACACCCACCCGTTATTGACCTGAATGACTCATACAGGATCCACTGAAGCCGGAGCACGAGAAAGCCCAATTAATATTCCTACAGACGACTTAAATCGCGCTATAAATAGATGGGAGGAGGAGAGCAAACTAGAATCCCACGCTTTCAACGAGTCTCCTCAGCCCGAGAACGAAGACACCAATCTCCAGTCCGGGGGCGGCGAGGAGGCGTTCCAATCAGGTACACCGTTTCACGAGTCTTCATCTCGCTAATAGCGTCTAATCCACTTCAGCAGCATCTTCAGCCAATGATCTTCATCAATCCCCTGCCCCACATCCCAATCCTCCATCTCTGGAATCACGTTCGGGCACCCCTTCTCAGGAGACGGCTGATTCCAGAGTCCAACCGGAAGAAGAAGACCAGATATTCTCAAACTTAGCCCCCAATCCCGTCTCAACGTCAGCCGAACCCAGTGACCAGACTACTCTCACCGTCGTCAACGATGAAGGCTCAACAAAGAAAGTCATTCCGGCAATCAGACCGCTTGAAGACGCCTCTGATCCCCGACCTAAGAAGCGGAGAGGTCGAGAGGTCGATCCCCGTCCTCTTGTCGACGGTGAGGTAAGAAGGTTGCGAAGCAGCAAAGATACCCAAGCTCCAGAAACTCCGAACACTCCTAAAGCACCAACGACTCGGACTAAGCGGTCGATGAACACAGCGAGCAAACCTGTAAATCGTGGAGGGAAAACGGCTCCTACCAAGTCCGCTCCCGCTAAAAGCTCTGAAGACGTAACCGAAGCAGAACCGGGGCGAGGACGGGGCAGAGGCGGAGGGAGAGGCAGAGGCAGAGGCAGAGGCAGAGGCAGAGATAGAGGCAGAGGCCGATAACGAGGACGTACGGGAACTTGAGATTTTCTATACCAATGGCGACTCGGCCTTCTCATTAGATCTAGGATAGTATTTATCACTGTGTTCCGTCGTTCGGTGCAAAATTGTGTCTCTCGGAAGACAAGGCTACACATTGTATTGACAATCTGGGCGTTATACTGCGTTGGCAACCGATTTCGCACTGTCGATGAAGACAATCTGAAGCGAAGTTCATTCAGATCTGAGGTTTGCAGCGTGCGGTATCCGAAATCCGCAAATGGGAACCGACGACTCTACGGACGTTCGTTTATGGATTACAGTCATTGAGCAGTCCTTGGGATTCACACGGTCCTTGGGACAAACCGCTCCTGCTTCCCCAATTGTCCACCAAT